>RJWT010045069.1:0-11679 GCA_004365215.1 Cuniculus paca
ATCAACTGTCCCCCACTGTCCTGCCTCGGTGCTGCTGTGGGCCAGCACTGTGCCAGTCACTTCTCTGGGCAGAGTGTTATTACATGTTCAGAATTCGAAGGCTCAGTTGTAGAAGACTGCAGGAAATGAAATCAGGAGAGGTTTTCCCCTCAACTGCATTTGAGCCCAGAGATCTGCTGTTCTTCTTCTTCTTTTTTTTGGTACCAGGACTCAAACTCAGGACCTTGCATTTGCAGGCAGGCACTGTGCCACTGAGCCATATCCCCAGTCCCATGCTGTTCTTTCTGAAGGATTCTGTCACTTACCTGCTTGAGTCTCAATGACCTTGTCACTTCCCTTGCTACCTTGCTTGTCATGAAGTGGTCAAACACTGCCCCCTGGAAGTCTGCATCCTGGTCGTCCAGGTGCCAGAAGACGGAAAGGATGCTTGACCGTCCCCAAGGGCCCCAGGCTCACTCTGACATGAGAAACTAAAAAGCCTTCATAACCACATACAGACCTTCGGTTCAGTATTACTGTCTACTGAATGAATCTGTATTTCCCAGTTAATTTTCCCTGGGTGCTTATCACTCAAAATCTAACGACTTGTCTCGTTTAAATGTGCCTGTAAAGATTCTCAACAGCAGGCTCAGCGTAGAACCGCTGGGAAGTGTTTAGGGAGCATTGCATGAATAGGGGCTTCCTGTATCAGGAGCTTCCTAAGTGCTTTCTGTATTAACAGAGTACACATCCACATGTCATAGGACACTGTCCCTAAATGGGGACAGGCTAGCCTGAGAGCCTGACACCATGGGGCTGTCTCCCAGATGGTGACCAGACAGGTAGAGGGCAGGGGGTAGGTCCTCCACAAATCTTAAACTATTAATGTGTGGTCATCTCCAACAAATTAAAATGTGTGCTTGTTCTTAGTTCTGATAGTCGGTTCTTTTTTTTAAAATTAAATTTATTAGTGTGTTAGTTACTTTTCTCATTGCAGAGACAAAATACACAGCACTCAAAGTTGGAGGGGAAAAGGTTTATTTAGCTCACAGTTTGCAGAGGTTTCAGTCCATAATCTGCTGGCTCCACAGTGGGGTAGCACACAGCAGAGACGACGCTTCATGGCAATAGAAGACAGCAAAAGCAATGAGAGAGAGACAAGCCTTCCTGTCCCTTACACTGTACCCAGTCTACCGGGATTAGAGTGGTGCCAACCAATCATCGGACTGATCAAGCAATCACCCACCCTTAATCCCGGCACCCTTCATCCCAGCATTGCCCTATGAATCATTTACACACTACATTCGGCCACCTCCAAGAAAGTCCTACAACTGCATGAGGCTTTGGGGGACATCTAAACACAAACCAAAACAACTGGCACAATTTGGGAAAGCATAATGATCACATTCACCACAGGGGATTTGTACCAGTACACGGTATATGTTGATCCCTCTTTTTTCCCTTTCCCCTCCTCTCCCTTCAACCCCTCTTCCCCTCTTTATTTACAAAGATATTTCCATTTTATCCTGCTTTTCATATTTTTTCTTTTTCTTTCCTTCCTTTCTCCCTTCCCCTCCCTAATTCTCCATTCCCCTCCCTAACTCTCCATTCCTTTTATTTCTTCCTATTTCACAATATCTATTGTACATTTTGGTTCTTATTTATGCTTTGGTTTCTCGCATCTGAGAGACAATGCAGTATTTACAGATGTGTGTCCAATTTCTGATGGGCTGCCCAGATGGAATGCTTGAGAGTGTCTCTGCTAGGTGCTGCCACAATCCCACTTGGATCGGAACCAGAAAACTTGGTAAAGCAGAGCACTGTCTGGCATGGAGGCAGATACCCCTCAGTCTGTCAAGGGTTGGAAAAGAATGAACGCTGGTAGAATTGGCCCTTTTCTGTATCTGGCCCCCTAGGTCTAGCCAGGATATGTGTCTCCTCCAGCTCGCATGGCCCTCAGGCCCCAGCCTCACACTTGGATTACACCACTGGCTTGGATTGGTCAAGCTCCAGGGTTCAGACACTGGTCATGGGCTTCTCGGTCCCTGCAGTCCGTAAGCCAGTGAATTACAATAAAGCTCTTCATGTATGTATGTGCCCTCTGGAAGTCTGCACCCTAGAAATCTATCTATCTATCTATCTATCTATCTATCTATCTATCTATCGCAAAGTCACCAGAGAAAAGAGAATATATTCAGTTCTGTTTCTCTGGAGAACTTGTAATACAAATATATTCCTAAAATCTTGTAAATAACAATGAAGGCAACAAAGAAACACAATGAGATAAAACTGTCTCTCTCCTACATGATCAGTTTCCAGGTCCTGTTGGGTCACTTGGTGCCAGCCCCAAGGTACAGCAATGCTCATGCAGGAACAGCACCCAGGAGCCTTCTGTGGAGAGCATCCATCCCTGACTCAGACTTGGGTCTCTAGATGGCGCAGTGCCCCAGCCCCGCAGGATCTGGCAGCACACTGAGGGCTTGATGGAAACACTTCTGTTTGACCCAGAAGCATCTTCAGCACACGTGTTTCAGAAATGTGCAGAACCCTAGTGAATAGCAATCTCAGAACCTGTCCTCTGTCCTGCAGCTGAGACTTCCCAGGTGCTGACACACAGAATCATGTCAGTCTTCAGCACTGGGTCCCAATGCCAGCTGTGGTAATCCATGGCCCACTGTGCTGTGTGCAAGGTGGACAAGGAAGGCAGGCTGTGCAGAGATGCCAAGATGAGCAAAGCAAAGCGCACAGGGAAACAAGGAGTCTGCAGATGAGAAGACGAAACACACACAGAGGTGGGGAGGCTCCATCTCCACCTGGCAGCTCTTCCACCTACACACTGCAACCAACACAGACACAAGTGCAAGACACTGCCCTTGGTCCTGGGTGAGTTCCACCCCTCACGTGCACAGCATCAGCCCTCCCCTGTCCCCTGCTCCACATGTAGCTCCAGTGGGCTATCTGCTGGCCTCTCTTAATGTCCATTTATTTCTCTTCCCTATTGGGTCATTCAATATTGTGTATATGTGCTACTCTTTCTCCTATCCTTAAGCTTTTTGTTTTGTTTTTTTGAGACAGGGTCTCACTATGTTGCTCAGGTTGGGCTCCAACTTGGACTCAAGTGACCCTCCAACCTTAGCCTCCCCAGTGGCTGCGACTGCAAGTGGGCACCACCAGGCGTGGCTCTCTCCACCTGCTGACTATCACCTTCTTTTGACCTCATTTCCTCTGCTGGGTTCCCCTATGCTATAGTGCTGCCCTCCAGCCCTGCCCAGCTACAACTCATCTTGTGGAAGACTCAGTGCCTGGCCCTCCTTCCTGAGCTTCCTGGTGCCAGGCTATCTGGGCACCACCCTTTTTGCCTGTCCCGTTGCTGCACAGGCATTTCTTCTCAGTGCCCCCCGATGGCCCCCTTTGCTCCTGATCTCTGAATATCGGGGTCCCTTGGTGACTGTGTGCAGTCTCAGGGCCATAGCTACTTCCCATCTGCTCAAGTGTAGCTCTGTATCCCTCCCATGCCTCTGAATCCCCATCGCCTTCCTAGTCCTTCCCTCTGGTTTCTGACAAACTCCTCACACAGAAGTCCAGAACTGAGCTCCTAATCTGCCCCCCACCCCAAACTTGCTCCTCCACTAGGAGCCAAGATAAACCCAGCCTGAGTGATGGTGAGAACTTCTAACTCTAAAACTTCATGTTTTTTGCAACACTGAAAAATACACTTGGACCTGGATATGGTGGCAAACACCTGAAATCCCAGCATTCCAGGAGATGAGGCAGGAGGATCACAAGCCCAAGGTCAATTTGGCAACTTAATAAGTCCCTGTTACAAAATTTAAAAAAGTCAAAAAGGGCCAGGGTTGGGTGAAGGCCCTGGTTCCATCCCTAGTACTGCAATGTGGGTGATATTTTACAGTCATAAACCATGTGAAATTAATGGACTAAATTTTAGAAGATGTAAGTCAATTAGGATGTCCTCCTGATGACATTCTCTAAGAATGTCATTCTCCTGATGACAGTGTTCTAAGATCAGAGAGAAAGAGAAAAAAAAAAACTGTGATCATTTACCTAATATTTATTGAACTCCCTGTGCCAGGAAAATAGGGTAATTTAGCATGGAGATGATTATCATCCAGAGCTTTGTATCTCAGGAGACTTAACAAAAGTGAAAAACTTGCATGACATCTCATGCCAGCCAAACCAAAGTGCAACCTACTGGCTGTGGACCCCATCTTCACACGGGGGTATGAGAGTTGTCATGGGAAAAGAAAACAAACTGAGAAAGCAATATTTTGAAATCCAAATTTGTTAGTAGTCACACTTCACATAAAACAACAACTTTTGTTGAAATGAATCCTCTGCTGCCCACACCCGCAGTACCAGCGGGCTCCAGGGATCTGCAGTCACATCAGTTCCAACCCACAGTTACATGGGAAAAGCTCTGACTCACGGATGCTCCTCTTCTGACCAGTCTAGAGCCCTTTCTCTCTCATTTGTTTTTCTTTTTACGTTTCTCTACTCCATATGGGCAATATTTTATTGCTTTTCCTGCAGAATTCAGGGCAGCCAGAGAGCAAGAGAAGATCTCTTCAGAGAAACAAAGGGAAGTGACATGTCCAAGATGCTCACAGAGAACCCACTCCCAGTTTTGCTAGCTTGGCCATACACTCATGTTTTAAAGGTAAAATCATGTTGGAGAAACCGAATTCACATCCCTGGAGCAGTCACCCGACTTCCTTGAGGTTTAAGCTCCTTGTGTATAAAATAGCATTCATCCAATCAAAGGACTTACAAAGGATAGATTGAATTATGTGGACTATCATGCAAAGGCTTCATCATCAATATTCAAAATGATTTTGTACTGAAAGCAATGTCTATCTTTGAGTAGCGTATCCCAAATCTACCCTGTCTTAAAGGTTAGGTGAAAGAAATAGCTATGTGTTTTGCTGTAAGTTTAATATACCTGTACCATCACACCATAAAAATGATCAATGGCAAAAAGTATTATAAAATACTTAACACTCAAAAACTGGATCTTTGTTTAGCAAGAAAAAGAGCAATTTCAATCCATCTTTCCCATCAGTCTCTGACTTCCTTTTAAAAAAAATCACTCCCTCTCTCCTGTAATGTAAAAAGCTCAATCTATTTATACATGTCACTAAAGAATGGGGCAGACAAAGCAAGCACCTGTCGCTATAATCATAGAATGACTTAAAACTTTTTCCTTTTATACTTTCACTGACTGGTTTTATTTGTGTGATAAATGTTGCTATATATTCTGTTCAGGTTGGAAACCTTAGTAGGTTAAAGGAGCTGGAGGCAGGAGGAAATACCTATTAATGGACATGCAATATATTTCTTAGAAGAGGCAATCGCTTAACAAATTGTACTCCTTTGTGTGGCTCCCTCTATATTCTTGCTGGACAAACAGGTTTTATGTTGTTGTTTTGTTGTTTGTTTTTCTGCGACAGGGTCTCACTATGCTGTTCAAGCTGGCCTTGAACGCACTATGAAGCTCACACTGGTCTCAGACTCAGTGATCTTCCTGCCTCAACCTCCAAGTGCTGGGATTACAGGTGTGTGCCAGTATGCCTGCTTTGGACAAACACCTTTAAGAAACCACATTTTGATGCTTGGTTTCCAATCCAGGATTCAGGATTCATACCTGCTGCTGAGCTCCCAGGCAGCTACATAATCCAGAACAAAGAGAAAGGCATGGGCTTGCAAGACTAACCCCACACATTTCCCTCTGTAGCCTCAGCTTTGCCAAGCCGCCAACAAATGGTAACCTAACCACTGAGCAGCATTTCGTCCCATCAGCATCTTCTTATGCAAACAATATTCCCTAAGCAACTGTCCTATAAACAAAGAATGATTTCTGTTTCAGGAACCACGCTATCTTGCTCAATTCCATTTTATTAGGATGTGGGAAATGTGTCTTGATTTGACTCTTATTTTCTTCTTAAATTGACCCTTATTCCAGTTCTACAGAACTGTGTGTTTCAGAGAAATCATTTCTTCCCACTCACGTGATTATTTCATTAAGAACACAGCAGCAGTGATACTGGAACGAACCCAGGGAGGAGCACTGTGCAAGGCGCAGGAGCCCAGAGAGAAAGGCAGACAGGAGTTCGAGTCGGGGGGTGCACAGTGGCGACGGCATCTGGGTCTCTGGGTTGAAAGGTTCTTTTCGTATTCTCAGTGTAAGTTCTTTATCAAGTCTATGATTTGAAAACATTTTTCCCATTCTGTGGGTTGTATTTGTACTTTAGTGACGGTGTCCTCTCAGACATAAGAGTTATCCATTTTGATGAACTTCAAATTAACTATTTTTGTTTTACTGTTCTTTTAGTGTCCTATCTAAGAAACTAGAATGAATCATGGGCCATGAAGATTGTGGGCCATATTTTCTTTTAAAAGATTGATAGTTTTAGCTTCCTACATTTAGACATTTGATCCCTTTTAAGCTAAGCTTTGCTGACAGTGTGCAATAGCAATCCAACTGCACTGATTTACATCTGATATCCAGTTAACACAGCATACTTGTTGAAGGAAGTATTGTTTGCTTATTGAACTATTCTTGCAGCTTTGTCCAAACAACTGGGTATAAATATGATGGCTTATTTCTGGACCAATTCTATTACACTGAGGTACATTTCAATCCTTTTGCTGTTATCACATTTTCTGTATGGCTTTGTAGGAAGTCTTGAAATCAGGAAGAGTCCTCCCAGTGTGTCCCCTAAGTATTATCTTTTACATTTCTTTTCTCTCAGTTTCTCCTTCTTTCCTCTTTGTATGCTTGTTATTGTCACATATTCCACCTACATATGTTACAACCTCACTCATACCTTGTTATAATTATTGCTGCATAAACTTTTATATTTTAAAGAAGCCAAGAGGAGGGGAAAAAAGTAGATAATCATTGAGTTTGTCGTCTTTATCCTCTTAACATGAGTTCCTTGGTTGACAGTTTTTTTTCTCTTTCTTTTAGAACTTCGAGCAGGCCATCACACTACCTTTGGGCTTCCATCGTTTCTCAAAAGAAATGAGGTGCTAATCTTGCTAGGGTTCTCTTGTAAATGGTGAGACATTTTTCTCATGCTGTTTTCAAGATTTTCTTGTGATTGGCTTTCGGCATTTCCACTATGATGAGCCTGGCTGTCGATTTCACATCCATACTGCTCGGTGTTCTTTTTGTGCTTAGAATCATCCAATTTGGGGAAGCGCCAGCTATCCTTTCTTGGGAATTTTACAGCTCTTTGTCCTCTCTCCTTCTGCATCCCTCTGATGCTTCCCTTCATGCATGTGGGAGGGCACTGCCGTTTATCTCAAGCTGGGTTCGCCTTCCTTCATTCTTTCCCTCCATTCTTCAGCTTTTACAACACCTACGGACCTATCAAGTCACTGCTTCTTCCTATAGCCAGTTAAGATCTACTGTTGACTTGGGAAAATTTTTGTTTAAATTATTGTAGCTTTAATTCCAGAATCTCTATTGAGCTCTTTTTATGATTCCTGCCATGTTATGGAATTCTCTATTTGATGGAACATTGCCATCATTTCTTCCTTTATTTCTTTTAGCATAGTTTCTTTTAAATCTTTCAAGACATTTACTGCGGTTGCTTAGCATTCTCTTTTTAAAAAATACTACCATGTAGTAATTATTCAAATGTTCAAAGTCCTTATCATGGTGGATGGTTTCCACTGAGTGATAAAGACAGTGATCACCAATCTGTGGTAATTCGTCTGTCATACATCTGTGCATGATCCATATTCTGAGAATGGGTCTTACATCTGCACTAACAATGTGTGTGTGAAATGGCAAAATGCCTTTATTTGGCCTCTTGGATTATAAAAGCTAAAATGTTTACCCTCTAGCGCTTTATAGAAAAAAAGTTTTCTGACTCAGTATATAGACAATACCAAAAGAAGAGAGAGTGAGAGAAAGCGAGCGAGAGAGAGAACAAGAGCGAGAGTGCGTGAGAAGTGCGAGAGAAGATACCATGTCTTCTATTGCAGGATTCAGGATGGGAACACGGGGCAGCTGCATCAGTGTGCCAGACAATGTAGCTGTAGGGTCACTACTTAAGGGTGGGCATCAAACAGACACTTCATGGCAAGAAGGCGGGGAGCAAAGGTGGCGGTGACTATCAAAGTTTCTTTGTGGAATGCACTCAGACTTCAAAAGAGCATAGAGCCCCACATCCTTGATCTAAGGAAAAACAGTGCGAGGAAGCCAGAGACTCAGCCAGGGCCAGATCATTTGGGCCGTGTGCAGCATTCTAAAGCTGAGGGACTCAGATTCTTTTCCTTGAGGTTAAAATGAGGAGCAACACCATCTGATGAACTTTTTAAAAGGCTCAATGCGGCAGCTGCTTGGTGAACACACTGGAGAAGTAGAAGACTACGAGCAAGGACAATTCAGGTAGTACAAAGCCAAAGAGAAGTACAATGGCTGGACCAGGATGTTCAGAGGGAAGGCAGACTGTCTTTAGGCTTGGGTGGACTTTTAAGGGAGAGCAGTCACCTTTTGCAGATGATGCGGATACGAGGAATGAGAGCCCAGCACAGCTCCTCCTAGAGTTCTGCCCTGAGCAACTGGAAATGGGGTGTCCTCTACCAAGAGAGGAACTACAGGCAAAGTTGCTGTAGGTGAAAATCAAATGTCCCATTTTGGTACCTAAACTCGGGCACAGCAGCCTTTAAAGGTGTCAGGTGAGCAAGGTCCTGCACCATTTCATCTCACTTTGAAGTTCGGTGCATTACAGTTCTTTAGGTCTTACTTCCCCTCAGAAATAGGCACACAGCAGAAGAAAATCTAGTTTCATCCCCACCCCCTCAAAGTGTCCATATCAGCCTGCAGCTTGGCAGAGGCTATGCTTAGAGACTCCAGACTCAGAATTTGTTACATTCACCATGCTTGATGGCAGACACTGAGATTTTAGCTGTTTTCTATAAAATGACAATGCACTTTTAAAGAGACAGTATGTCCTATGATCTGGGGTTTTCATGCTTAATCTAAGAAGAAATAAGAGTGAAAGCAC
The DNA here is from genome assembly GCA_004365215.1 of Cuniculus paca. Taxonomy (NCBI): domain Eukaryota; kingdom Metazoa; phylum Chordata; class Mammalia; order Rodentia; family Cuniculidae; genus Cuniculus; species Cuniculus paca. Next base: position 9,015 of record RJWT010045069.1, read on the forward strand.
AAACATTATTTTGTATCCATGTTCCAGTCCACATAAACACAATACTTGCAGTGCTAAGAGATGAAGGGGAGCATTTTACTGGATTTTATCCTCATGAGAAGTAAAATAGGAAAATAACATCATTTATACCTTTTATATTTCAAAGTCATCAAATTGCTGAAGCAGGACAAAGAAATGATTTTGATGAGAGCAGAACATATCTCAGAATGTGGATCCCACTTGTATTTGAAAACACACACAAAAAATTATAGCAGTTTCTAACCAGAGAAGTCATTTGTAATCGGCCACCCAAATTTGTTAGACCGATTTTAGGTTCAATAGAATTCTAATAACATATCCTCTGAGCTATCATTGTTTGTCTAAATCACAATCATGAACAAAAGCCCTTCATCTACTTCTGTTATTTTTTGAGAACTTGACAAGAAATCTATTTTGCCTGCAGTGGTACAAATGGCTTGCTTCACAAATTTAACATAACTTGGCATATTTAAATTAAATCAAATGACACAAAATGTTCTTAATTCATTTTATCTACAGCTAATATCTTACATACCTATGCATTTCAATTCCCACAGGAAGTCAGTTTTCTATCTCTGGGGATTTAACTTGATGAGGCTTTTAAAAAATTATTAGGAAGCGTTGCTCTTTTTTTCTTGCCCTAGAATGTGACAGAGCAGGCATGCACTACCTGAAATCTCTGCTAAGAAGAATACTGATGTTTTTGGGCCATGAACTGATGACACTAATGGCAGAATTTCTAGGTGAAATGGACCTTTTCCTCATTGTACCATATCAGTATTCTTCCTCATAAATACAAGACTGTTTCTGAAGAAACTTCTATCATTATGCTTCTATCCTTACGCTGCAATAAGCACACATGAATATTTACAATTAAAAGAATATCTAGGATGAGAATATTCCGGCATGAGATGAATTCATGCCTGCAGGCTAGAAATGAAGGTCCATGGGGAGGAAGAATGAAATGCACAGGTAAAATATCTCAAAACCACACTCAGAATTTGAGAGACAATTTAGTGTGAAGAAAAGGCAACCAGTCATATTTTTCCCTTATGGTTTATGGGAGATTGAAAGTAGTATTAGGAAAATATAAAATTAGGGACCACTGGGCTGAAAGGAAACTTACAGAGGTCTCATTTTGCACATTCGGGAACCCAGCCACACAGAGCATTTAAGACTAACTCAGCATCTGAATTTCTTTCCAGGCTGCTTTAAAGGAAAGGAAGAAAAGGGGGAAAGAAGGAAGTATCAACAGCAAAGACAGACAGGTCTGCACTGATGATAGACATTTAAATGTCTAAGATCTTGTCAAGTAATGGCAGAGAGGGAAGAGAAGCAAGGAGCTGGTGGCCGATACCCAGAACCGCACTAGAGTTGCTGCTGACTTGATTGTTAAGAGGTGTCAACAAGCGCTGCAAATTTCCAAAGGTTTACACCGTGGTTTCCTTTTCCCAAATGTGTAGGGAATTTCTAAGAATGCATATAATAGCTGAGTCTCATGCAACATTGCCTGTTCTCAAGTCTTGGAAACCAGGAGGCGGCAGTGAGGGTGGACATCCACGTGATTCCTGCCAAGGGGCTGGGAGTCCAGATCTCTGAAACAAAAACTCTGCTTCTGGAACAATCCTATAGAAGAGACACTTACTAATACGTGCATGTTGCAGATCAGAAAAACCAACCACATAAAGAATTCAAACAAAAATGCTGCTCAGGGCTTCGCCCACACTCCGGTAGAGCTGGGCGGTGGGAAGTGGAAGGTGTCTTCACGCTTTCCGAGCAAGGACAAAGAAGGTGCCTGATGAGGGTGCTCTGGGCGGGGAGGGGCAAGGCGTCCCCTCCTCAGGAGACCAGGTCACCTGGGAAATGCTTCCAACTGTACACTACATGGGATGACGCTGGGATGCGGGGTGGTGCACAGAAGCAAACCCACAGCAACGTCTCCCTGGTAAAACCTGCCCGCTCTTGAGTTGTGTTTCACGGCAACTGGGGAAACTATTCATTCAAGCTTTGGTTTAGCCCTCAGTAAATCTCCTCAATGGGCCCCGTGATAGCAACTCAGGATGAGATAACTATGGAAAACGATGCTTATGACATTTACGATATTTTTCAGATCTATAATAAACTTGGTTTCCTCAGAGGAAGTAGTAACATACGGAGCTGTGTGCACAGAAGTGTGTGCAGGATTCTGGCTTCTGCAGTTTAACCAGAATGAGCACTCTACACCTGGTCCCTAAGCTGGGATTTTACAGCACAGAAATGGAAGGAAATGATCCCAGACTCAGTGTGCTAATCTGCATAATTTCAGGAGGTGACCCAAGGTAAACAATGCCTCCCTTTGCATCAAATTTGGAATTTCCACCTGAAGAGTTTTTTAAAAACTTATTTTTCCATGATCCAATTTGATGAGTATAAAAAGTAAATCCTTTCCTTTAAAGCTGCATGAAATTAAAACTAAACCATTTATTATGATTAAAAGCAATGAGATAAATTATTTCTTCATATACACAATGTTTACACACAGACACGGCCAATTCTTCTACATAAGACATTCATCACTTAATAACTCAGTTTTATGTCTTATATCTTACTTATTTGTTTGCTCACAAAGTTTATTTTTATGTCAAACTTTCTCTTTTGTCTGAATTAA
>RJWT010045070.1:0-11681 GCA_004365215.1 Cuniculus paca
ATTCCAAAGACAGCAAGATAAATTATGGTATCCATTTTGGATTTATTATTGTCTTGTTTTGAAGTACTTTATTGCATCCATTGCTTTGTTTTTATTGTTTCTATTCTGTTCTGCTCTATTTGATATTCATTATGACCAAAGGTGTGTGCAGCTATTTTGAAGACAACAAAAGGCATTATGGAAACTATTGTTGATTTTGTAATGTTTTGAAGTCCTGTATCACTCACACTGGTTTGTTTTGGTTGGTTTTGTTCTGTTTTATTTTCCTTGGTTTTATCCTCTTTAAAATAAAAAACAAAAAAAAATTTCTTAGAGGATGAAACTGGAATTAATAACTTAGCAATTATAACAGAGAAACTGGGCATGGTAGCACTTGCCTGTAACCCCAGCATTCAGGAGATTGAGGAAGGAAGATCCCTGTGAGTTCAAGGCCAGCCTGAGCTGCATAGTGAACTCAAGGCCAGCCTGAACTACAGGACAAGACCCTGGTTCAAAAAAAAAAAAAAGAGGAAAAACAATATGTATCTGCCCAAAGAACTCTGCAAAAGAATTCTTGAACATACAGGTGAAACAACACAAGAACCTTGTCTTTGTTACTTTTCTGTCATTGCTGAGACAAAATACCTGATGTGCAAAATGAAGGAAGGAAAGGTTTATTTAGCTTACAGTTTTTGGAGGTTCCAGTATGTACTCAGTTGGCTCCAAGGCAGAGTGGTATGGCTAAGCAACAACTGTTCACGGTGGCCACAATTGACAAGAGCAAAATGGACAAAAAGGGGCAAAGCACACCTTCTCCCCTCCCTTATATTGTATGTCAGCTACCCGCCCCTAAGCCCCTGTGCAGTACTTACACCAATGATTCCAGCACTAGACAATGAACCAATCACAAACACTAGACTCAGCCAACTTCAAAAGGCCTGCCTTCCATGACCGCATAAGGCTTTGGTGGGGAGGACATCCAAACACAAACCATAACAAACTTCCTAAGAAAACAGAAAGGCCAGCAAGATGTCAAGTATGTACTACCAAAGAAAACAGGAAAACAAAACACATGTGTTATCAGCGCAGCCAATACTCATGTATAAAACATGCTGTGATCATGTGTGAAAACTGCCATAGGTGTGATAAAGATTATTTTTGTGGTAGTTTTATTTGTATTCTCATTCTAATTCACATAGGAATTTATTTCTGTTGCTATTTTTTAGATTTAGTAAGCAAACACACAACTGATGTAGAAAATGTTGCTGTTTATTCTAAACACTCATTACATATTTGATACTTTATTTTATTGATATTTCATTTTCCTGCTAGGTGAACACTGCACAATATAATAGGAAGCTCCTGACAAAAGAGAAAGATGAGAGGTGACAGGAATGGCCTGCCAAACAGGAAAGGAAAGCTAAGCACATGTGCTGTTAGTGTGAGACTTGTGTATGGCACGCGCCCTTGTCATTTGTGAAGACTACCTTAATTGTAATAATTGAAACCAAAATTATTTCTGTGGTAGAGTTTTGTTAGTATTTTCATTGTACGTCACATAGGAATTTATTTTGCTGTTACTTTTTAGATCTTGAAAGCAAGTAAACAGTTGACATTGAAAATGTTGATGTTTATTCTACACACTCATTACATATTAAAAACTTTCATTTTATTGATATTTTATTTTCCTATTAAGTACACATTGTTTAATATAATAAAACTCATAAAATAAAAACTAATAATTCATCAATAGAAAAATAAAACATGGTTGTAACACACCCCCATAGCACACTTTTTCTAAAAGTTTACTGTGATGCCCCCAGTAAATTTCTTTATAGTGTCTGTGTGTCTTTGAAAGCCTTTTTTCTTATTTTCTTATTTTAAAATGTTGTTATGTCCACCAAAAAGTCCACACATGAATGTTTATAGCAGCTTCATTCATCATTGCCAGAACTTGGAAGTACTCAAGGTTTTGTTTGTTTTTCAGTACTGGTAATTGAACCCAGGGTCCTTACACTGAGCTAAATTCTGAGACTTTTCCATTTTTTATTTTGAGATAGGCTTCCCCTAAGTCTCTAACTTGCCCAGGCTGGGCTTGAACTTGAGAACTTCCTGCCTCCACTTCCCAGAGTGATTAGATTGCAGGTGTGTACCACTATGCCATCAGCACAAGGTCTCTTTCAATAGTTGAATGGGTAAATAAACTGACAAACTCTGAACAGTGGGATTGTACTCAATATTAAAAAGAAATGCGCTAACAGGCTATGAAATACTTAAAGGAATTTAATAATATTGCCACATCACAAAGTGAAAGAAGCCAACTTGAAAGGGCTATGTACTATATAATCCCAACTTTACAACATTCTGGAAAAGAAGACAGTAAGATGACCGTTGCTTGCCAGGGGTTCTGGGAAAGGGAATGAGATTGACTAGGTGGAGCCCAGGGGAGTTTTAGGAGAGGGAAGCTATTCTGTAGGATACTGCAATGGTGGATATATACATTTGTCAAAGTCTAACATCAAGAGTTATCCCTAATGTAGAACTGTAGACTTAAGAAGAATGTGTCAACACTGACTCATCAACTCCAACAAATATACCCCACTAATGCAAGATAATACTCATAGGAAAAACTGGAGGCAGAGGTATGCAGGAACTCTGTACTTTCCACTCTGTTTTTCTGTAAACCTAAGACTGTTTCTAAAACTAAACTCTATTAATTTTTTAAAGGGGGGTGAAAGGAGGTGAGCTAGAGTAAGAGAGGGTGAAAAGAAATAAGAGGAGAAAAGAGTGGAAAAAAGGGTAAGAGGAAAATAGGAAGGCAGGGAGTGCAAGTGTCATGTGCTTATGGTGAATGCCTTCCCTGTAAGAACTTACAATTAGTTGGAGAAGCAGCCATGACAGCTAAATTGTCATCTGATATAAATGATCTGAGTAACATGAAGACGCAGCAATTTAAAAGCCTCATTCTAGCATAAGACTTTGATAACCCTTTCCATGGCTACCCTATACAACTTTTATGGGTCAGAGTGAAGGCTTTTATTCCTTCATGGTTCACCCAACCCTGTTTTCTTTATCTGGGCACTTGAGTTTTTTTGCTGTGTTTAAGTCTTGCCTCTGGTTTCTCTGTATTTGTCAGTTAATTCGTAGACTAGAATAGAGATACATGATACATAATAAAGTGTTATTAGTTATTACTAAAATGCAATAGATACACAGAAATATATTATATATAATACATGTAATTTCAGAGAAGGGCTATTATATTTTGAAGCCTTAAACTATGTATGGGGCTAGGAGTGTAGCTGAGTGGTAGAGTTCCTGTCTAGCTTATACAAGGCCTTAAATTCAATCTCTAGGACTAGGTGAAAAAAAGCTATGTGTAAATAGGTGCACATTATGTATTGATACTCTGATTAGTTAAAAATGTAGAATTTCTAGACTAATGACTGTTTTAAAGAGGTACAAATAATAAGTCAATAGAGGAAATAAAAATGGAATCATAATGCTCAATTGATATAATAGAAAACAGAAAAAAGACAAAAACAAAGAACAGATAGATTAAATAAAAGCATTTACAAGATGGAAATTTAAATTAAGCCATATCAATAACTATATTAAATCTGAATCATCAAAATATACATTTAAAGCCAGAGACCAAAAGACAGAATTTTAAAAACAAGACTCATTTACATGATGCCTTTAAAACCCCACACTAAAAATAAAGGTATAAATAGGCCAAAGATAGAGAATGTTATGTATGTGTGTGTGGTTTTTTGACACAGAGTCTCACTATGCAGTTTGGGCTGGCTTTGAGTTCACTTTGTAGCGCAGACTCACCTCAAACTTGCAAAGATCCTCCTGCCTCAGCCTCCTGAGAGCTGGAATTACAGGCATGAGCCACCATTCCTAGCTGAGAATGTTATATTTTTATACTATCAAATGGTAGCCAAAAGAAAAGTGGAGTAGCTGTACTATTATTAGAAAAAAAAACTTCAGAACAAAGACAGTTATCAGGGATAAAAATGCCAATTCAATGAGGTGATATAAACACATAAACCCTTAGTAACAGAGTCTCAAAACCCATAAAGAAAGACCAAAAGAATTGACAGGTCCTATTGCTGAACATCTACAGTTATAGTATAGCATTTTCCTCTGAGACCGAGTAAGCAGAAAATCACTAAGTAGACAAATGACTTGAACAGCACTGTCAGCCAGCTTGTAGCACACACCAACTCTCAGAAATAGATCACACATTCTTCTCAATGCCCAGGAAGTATTCATCCAAACTGACCATATTCCAAGCTAGAAAACAAACTTTAACAAATCTAGAAGCATAAAAACTATGCAGTATGTTTTTGGATTACAATGGGAGGTGCTGAAACCTTTAAGAGGTAGAGTCTATGGGAGGTCTTTGGGTCACTGGGGGTGTGCCTCAAAGAGAATTATGGGACCCCCAACTCTCTCTCTCTCTCTCTCGTCTTGGTCATGGGGTGAAAAGAATTGTTCCACACCACATGCCTCATGAACCTTATTTGAGTTTTTACTCAAACAAAAAGGATGTAACATAATTATAAAACAACTGGGTAACTGCAAACCCAGCTTGGATGTCTGATGATTTTGAATATTTACTGAGCTTTTTATGTGATTAAGAATAACAGGAGAGTTCTGCTGTATTAGAGTTACATGCTAGGATGCTTATCAGTGAAATCACACAGTGTCTAGATTCTCTTTCAAGGTATCAGTAGAAGGGATAGAATGAAAATGAAACAAGACTGTCCATATGTGATAATTATTGACACTTAATTATGGATACATTGAGTTCAGTACATTGTTTCTTCTAGTTGTATTTATAATTTTCCACATTAAAGGTTTTTAAAATAAATTAACAAAGTCTTATCAAAATTTACAATATTTCAATTTTTCCAGAAATTTTAGGCACATTGTTTTAAATGGGATACTTCACAAGCTCTCAGTGGAAAAATAAGAGAGAGAATTTATGATATTTGGTGGGGCTTGGCAAAGCCATCTTGGTATACTTCCCAGATACTGAGAAGTGGAATGATATTCAAGACTGGCTAATAAAATTTTTGCAAATCAAGCACTATCCACTATTTTTTTTACAACAAAAAAGAAGGCAGATGTATCCATTAAGGAACAATTAAAAATTAATGATAGATCATTACATGGCTTGGGGCACTCTTCTTGGAAGTACAAAGAATTGAAAGACTTTCCCATAACAAAATTGTTCTCATTCCTGATTTATTTATGTGGACAAGATTTCTCAGTACTTACACTGATTAAAACAAAAATTAGAAACAGAATTAATGCTGACCATTACTTCAGTCTCAGAATATGACATCATCCAGGTACACATGAAATAATTATGGAAAGTTCTGTACATCAACAGACACACTCCCAAAATTAAAAATTATGTTCCAAGTGTTGTGATATATTTATGTTGCTTCAATCAATATGTACTAATAATATTTTAATTATAACTAAAGGAGAAGAAACATTAATATTGAAAACCCTGTGGCCACTCATTTTTTTCAATTTTCATATATATTTTTGTGGAAGAAATATATGCTCAGGTTCTCAAGATTTTTAGAGCATAAAAATCTATTAAAAGGTAGAATTCTGTGGGGAAACAAAGGCCAAGAAGTAAAAAGAACAGTGTAAAATTTCTGACTATTAGAAAAATACTTGCTCATGTATTTTTTAAATAGTTGATGGGTGGGATTCAATTGCTATGTTGCTTGCATTACACAGGAAATGTTTTCCAGAATAATGAGTAATCCTTATTTTAAAATACCTATATTGTGTTAGAAATCACATTTTTTACAAATATGATGAGAAATTTTAGATGCTCAGTTTAAAATCCTCAAAACAGTAACTAGATTTTTAAAAATCCTTTTAAGTGAATAAATGAGCAAAAAGTTTGAAGAATATAGCCCTACAGAAACCCTTACAGAATTACATGAAGATTTTTTTTTGTTTTAAAGAGAATAAAACAGAAAAAAAAAACAGTAGAACAGAACAAAGAAGATGAGAACAGAACAATGCAAGCAATATAGGACTTCAAAACAAGACAACAGGAAATCAACAATGGCTACCATCGTGTCTCTCATTTTCTTTGAAATAATTGTTCATACCTTCACACACAATAAATTCAAACAAAACAGAATAGTACAAAACCAATCAAAACAAAAGAATGAAAGCATTACAGGCTTTCAAACCAGACAGTAAGGAATCAACAATGGATACCATAATGTCTCTTGTTTTCTTCAAAATGACTGTCCATACCTTCTCATATATTGCAATCAAAAAGTAGAGAACTGACTAAAGCCAATCAAATCAAAGAATAAAAGCATTATTGGACTTCAAAACATGATGATAATAAATCAGCAATGACTACCATAATGTCTCATTTTCTTTACAGTAGCTGTTCATACTATCACCTTTAATAAAATCAGTTCTTGTAAACTCTTTAGGAGTAGTTCTAGGCATGTATAAGCCTATACATGTACATCTAATGAGGATATTTTTATAAGAAAGCTCATGGTAGTAAAAACCCAGAAACAACCCAAAAGTTCACCAACAGGGGAGTTGTAAAATACAGATTCGGTGATAGAATGATACACAGCACAGTTATAAAAATGAAAAAAGTTTGATTACCTGCATTAACATGGATAAATCTTACAAACATAGGTTGAACCAAAGAAATATTCCCCATCCCCAAAATAGAGTCTGATCTCATTTTTGCTAAAGCTGGAAAAAACTAAATAATTTTATTGTTCAGAGCAACAGACATATGTGGTAAAGTTATAAAGATAAGCAGAGGAATAACTACAACAAAAGACAGGATAATGATTTCACCCTGCGGAGGGAGGAGGTGTGGTAATCACAGCAGGACTCTAGGAGGTGGAGTGGGGGCCTCCAAGAGCATTGCTCTGTTTCTCCAAATGGGTGCTTTCTCCTTGGCTCCTTCTGTTATACAAATAGTCTTATATGTGTATGATATACGTAGCTAGAAAATTGCAACCATATTGAAAAGCATGAAACAAGACCTGAACTAATAAAAAAAAACATACCGCACTCCTGTATAAAATGTACTTGCCACAATAAAAATATACATTCTTCCAAATATGATATATACAAGGGGTGATGTGTTTGGAAGTTTATTACAGTGAAAGATACAGTGCCACTAATCCCCCTCAAAAAAACTCCCATTCACTTCAAAAACACTTATCTCATCATTCTTGCCACTTTCTGAAGCACTTCTGGAAGTCCTCTTTCATGAACGTCTTTTTTTTTTTTTTTGGTACTAGGAATCAAACTTGGTACCTCACACTTTTGAGGCAGGTGCTGTACCACTGAGCTACGTCCTCAGCCTTGTGAATGTCTTCAAGAAGTGTGATCTTTACTGTGATGTTACTGGCAAGAGCCATCCAATAGAAAGGCAGGCTTGTGAATACATCAGAATGTGTCCTCCTCCACCTTGTTCACCAGATCTAGCACCATGTATCTCCTGACTTCCCCAAAGTGAAAACGACCACAAAGGTGAAATGTTTTGAACTGATTCAGTACATCGAGGCAGCCGTGACAGCACAACTCATGAAAGACACTCATGAAAGAGGACTCCAGAACTGCTTCAGAAAGCATCAAGAATGATGGGAAGACTGCATTTGAGGCAAAGGGGAAGATTTTGTGAGGAATTAATGGAAACGCATGTTTTACTGAAATACATTTTTAAAACTTAAAACATTAACCACCAAAAACAAATGCTGGAGAGGCTGTGGGGAAAAAGGAACACTTCTCCCCTGTTGGTGGGAGTGTAGACTGGTGCAGTCACTGTGAAAATCAGTCTGGAGGTTCCTCAAAAAGCTACGATTGGAAGTCCCATTTGATCCAGCTATTCCGCTTCTGGGCATATTCCCAGAAGAAGTGAAATCATCATACCACAGAGATATATGTGCGCCCATGTTCATTGCAGCACAATTTGTAATAGCCAAATCTTGGAAACAACCCAAAGGCCCATCAATTGAGGAATGGATAATAAAGATGTGGTACTTTTATACAATGGAGTACTATTCAGCTATAAAGAAGGATCACATTGAGGCTTTTAAAGGTAAATGGATGCAACTTGAGACCATACCCCTAAGTGAAATAAACCAAACTCACATGTGTAAACACTGCATCCTCTCCCTAGTGTAAGAAACTGAAAGACTCAATAAGATACAAAATCCCTGATAAATATGGGGGGAAAGGTTCTGAAGTCCAGTGGTGCTTTTATTCTTTGATTTGATTGGTTTAAGTCTGTTTTCTACTATTTGATTGCAATATGTGAGAAGATGTGAACAGATTTTTTGAAGAAAACAAAGGACATTAAGGTAGCCATTATTGATTTCTTATTGTCTGATTTGAAGGCCTGTAATGCTTTCACTCTTTTGTTTTATCTGGTTTTATATTGTTTTGTTTGAGTTTGTTGTGTGTGAATATATGAACAACCATTTCGAAGAAGGCAAGAGACACTAGGGTAGCCATTGTTAATCTCCTGTTGTTATGTTTTGAAGACCTATATTGCTTGCAGTGTTCTGTTCTGAAATGCTATGTTGTGTTTGACTCTATTCTGTTTTGCTTTGTTTTGTTTTGTTTTCTATTCTCTTTAAAATAAAAAAAACTTAAAACATTTACCATATTTTTTGATGATACCTTGTTTGTATCCAATTTCAGTTGAAATCTGTACTTTTTCTTTGGGCACCACGGAGTGAAAAACAAAAGCCTGAACACAACCAAATCAGTCTCATGTCAGCATAAGAGTAGATGAATAAATCAGCAACGATGGACATGGAACATAACAAATCCCAGTTGGTAACAGGGCTTCACACAGGACAAGGGCAGGGAAAGAATGACTTTTTCAATAAGCTATTGTGAGTCCCCAATTCCAAACAGATGAAGAAAACTAGACTGCCACTCACACTATATAACCTCCAAAAAGGATTAAATTCTTATCTGTAAAAAAGTAGGACAATGAAAATGTTAAATAAAATCTAGAAAGCTATATATACAATTCAAGAGTTGAGCAAGAAGCTAAGCAGCCAGAAATTATAAAATAAAAGATAGTTTTAAGGTTTTCATATATCAAAGATGCCATGACCGAAGTTAAAGACAAAAAAGTGAAATTTTAAAAAATGAAACTTTAAATTTTATATTATAAAAACAGCTCACAAAAATAAGCATGTGCACATCTTTGTAGATTTCCCACAAATGAACAATAAACAACCAATTTAGATAGGAAAAGATATCAACTTCATCAAGAGTCAAGGAAGTAAAAATCAAAACAGTTTATAATTTTTTAAAAGTTGAAACACCTACTCCTGGCAAAAAGTAATGGTGAGGCTGGGAAGAAAGGACAAGGAATGCCTGAATGCATGCACTGCTGCTGAAATGGAAGCTACTACAGTCAGTGTGCAAGGCTTTCCAATAAAATTTATTTCACTTTTAAATATTTATAGCCTCAATGCAGCAATCAGATCTCAAACAGTTCCTCTCCCCGCAGTGAAGGCTCCAGTGAGAACAGCTCAGCACTGTGTCATTTGTTATAGACACAAAAATACAGCAACGGCAGCAAAAGATCGTGGTGAGGGGGATATAGCTGGATAAATTCCAGCACACTCTTATCATGGAAGTATTAGGCAATCATTTAAAAAGACTGTGAGGACAACTAAAATTAAATGGACTGACCTTGTCACATGTTGGCGAGGATGTAAAATAACAGGTTAGCATATACCATGGTGTGATCACTTTGGAAAACAGGTAGCTACTTCCTTTAAAAGGCAATCTACATCCACTATAGGATTTAGCCACTCTGCTCCTGGATGTAATTCCAAAAGAAAAGAAAACACATGTCCATAAGAGACTTTGCCTGACCCTCATAGAAGCTTTACAAGTAATAACCAAACACTGGAAACAGCCCAAATGTCCTTCAACAGGGAAACGGATAAATAAACAATAGTTTATCCATACAGAAGGACAGCACTCTTCAATAAAAGGAAATGAGCTACTGATCCCCACGACCCCATGGACAGATCCCAAAACTAAGTGCTGAGTAAAAAAAGTTAACACACAGCAGGTGTACACACTGCACAATTCCACAAAAATGCACACTCGTGCCTAAGGATGTGGGTTCAGGAAGGAAGACTGTTGGGGACGTGAAGACACTTGTGGAGGATAACAGTTATACATCAAAATTTATCAAATTGTACAACTTTAAATATGTACATGCAATCCATGGTATATCAATTATACCTCAATAAAAATACATATGTTACTGAATAAATTGGAACAAAACTATAAACAGGCATAAGTTACTATAACTGTGGCTCTAAGAATGGGTATCTTTTTCCTACTTATTGTACTTAGCACACCATTGCCCTTTCCATTCTGCAAATTAAACTGTTCCTTCATTCTGTGTGAATTGCTTTTTGTTCTTTTCTTCCTGCTCTACCCCTTTTCAAAGACTATTATCCAAGATGTTCCACCTCTTGTGGGATCCTCTTTGGTTGTGATCTAGTCTCCCATATTTTATATTTCTTTCTCTCTTTCATTATTTAATTTTCCTTGGGATTTTTAACTTCAGCAATTATTTGTCTATGCGTGGAGTGAGTTTCTTCCAATCTTTCCTGTACACAGTACCTCTTATGGTCTATAGGAGCAATGCCACAATATACTATTGTCTTGATCTTGCTGAATATACTATTTGAATTTTCTTAACTTCAGCTACTTTTCCCAGGAGTTGTTTCATTTTTTTAAAATCAGCTCTTTGAGTCTTACAAGGTCCCCATAAATCTGGTGATCCTGGGCTTCCTGTCCACACTTATGACTGAAGAAATAGGCAGTGCCACATGACATACAACATGCATCACCTCTGCCCTTTTGTACAAGTATTTTCCCTCCCACTGGGCTTCTCTCCTCTGACTCAGTCTTTCCGGCTGGGCCCATCAACTCACAAACCACCCAAACAAAGGTTCCTTTCTCTGCAGTGCCTAAGCCCTGTTTGAAACTTGAGTTCACCCCAGATAGACCCTTTACTTATTTTACAAAAAGGCTTTTTGTCTTGGCTTGACCCACTCTGGTTTTTTTGCCTGCTAGAATCATCTCATTTGGTGGATGGTGTTAAAAATGACCAAAGTAGGTAGCTTTCATGACAAAGCTGGTTCAGTGCTGGTTAGAGAGAAGGCAGGATCAAGGGGGAAGTCTTCCCTCAATTTTTAAAATATCTTTAATGGGTCGTTTACTTGTTCGACTAGGGAATATTCAAAGCATATGAATAAGTATATGATGGAAAATGTCCCCCCACCACTTAATTTTCTAGATGGCCAGCTTCCTCCCTAGAGGAGTTACTGTTACTAGATTGGATGTTTCCCTCCAAAATGACTCTATACCTAAAAAGCACAAATATAGTATTTAGTATAAATGTATATTCTGCACACATTGCAATGACTATACAATTTGTTATGCCACATGTGTTTTTGTAATCCAAATTCTGCCATCGTTCTTCTAACAGACCACTACCTTGTGAGGAAATTTGGATGCCAAAAGCCACGTTGATGCATAAGTGATTTGCCCCTGGTACTGTGTTCTGTTCCAAGGCAAAATCAGACCAACGCAAAGCTCACTGCTCAGTCTTCACCAGCAGGTAG
>RJWT010045071.1:0-11679 GCA_004365215.1 Cuniculus paca
CCCCTCCACGCTGGTCTAATGTGCAACCTTCACGAAGGTGCTTTACTATGGGTTGGTTTTTAACTATTCACCAAAATGACTTAGATCTTTTCCTGGCACACATATCCACACTTTTAGTTTGTTCTAATATGACGTAAAATAATTACCAGGTTGAACATGTGTTTTCATACTGTGCTAGTGTGGCAATCCCAGGCTTCTAAGAGAGACTGATACAAACACTCTCATTAGTGACAAAGTAGAACCAGATACCCTCGCCTTTAGATTACACTGCAGGCATCAGGTGGGGGCAGATTAGGATGCAGAGCTTCTACTGGACCTTTCTAGAGTTTCAGATCTTTAGGGCTCCTCCACTCATTCGTTTAACATTCATATCTTCAAAAGGAGACACCCAATCAGGATGCTCATATTAGCTAACATTGGATCCGCTGTTAAAAAGAAAAACCAGAGTGAATGTTTTGTTTCTAGAAAAAGTGACACCAGAGAACACAGGAAACGTTAACCTGCCCTTTCCATCACCAACGCCCATTAGTCAGAAACTAAGAATGTTCAGGGCTGCGAAGAATTTAAATGACTTATAACACAGGCTGGCAAACTTTTTCTGTGAAGAGAGATAAGCAAACATTTTAAGCTTTTGGGACTATGTAGTCTGTGTCATAACTACTCAATTGCTGTTGTAACTCAAAATCCACCATAAGCAATACATAAATAGATGGGCATGGTTGTACTCCAGTAAACTTTTGAGTTAGGGGAATCTGAATTTCATATAATTTCACTTGTTAGAAGAGAGTATACTTTAATTTTTTTCCAATTATTTAAAGATGTTGAAAACACTCTTAGAATATAGGACATATAAAAACAGGTGGTTTAGGCCCATTGGTCATTTTTGCTTACCATGGGCTTATAATACCAGGTGGTATACCCCGCGGATCTTCCTTGCATGTCTTTGAAAATTGGAATAGGGATAAGGGAAAGAAATCAGCAAGAAAAAAATTTCAGCGAAGTACTGTCTGTATGATTTCTTATAGGAAGATCATCAAGGGTACCTGCATAATTTTTTTGTTTTTGAGTTCTCAGATAAGAGAATATCGGTCACAGTGCTTGTAAAGCTTCAAGAAAGGACATTCAAAATTCTTCTGTGTTGTTATGGAATAGACTTTTTTTTTTTTTGTACTGGGAATTGAACTCAGGACCTTGTGTTTGCCAGGCAGGCACTTGTGCCACTAACTACATCCCCGGCCTTTCCATGTTGTTATGAATGGTAGAATTTCTTTCTTTTCTCTGGCTGAATAATATTGCATTTTGTACACATGTCACATTTCCTTTCTTTATTCATCTGCCAGTACACACTTAACTCGTCTCCATGTATCAGCTATTATGAATAATTCTGTAATGGGAGTGTAGAATTTCTTGATCACATGGTAGTTTCATTTTTAATTTCTTGAGGAAACACCATACCATTTTGCATAATAGCTATACTAATTTACTTTTTCACCAATAGTGCATAAGGGTTCTCTTTTCTTTACATATATCAAAGCATCACACTGGGCACCCTAAATATACACAATTTTATTTGTCAAATATACCTCAATAAAGCTGGGTGTAAATGAAAAAGAAAAAGTTTTCAGCCATACAAACCACAAATGCAGTATTAAAATATTATAGAAGATGAGCGAGGAAATCATATTTGTTTGGCACTATGCTGTCCTCTTATAGACACCTTTACCGAGCATGAAACATGCTGGGTTGTGACTCCTTAAGCCTTTTTTGCCTTATTTGTCTATAAACTCTTCCAGGGCAAACATTTCTTATTTAGCTTTATATGCTCAGTACTGAGTATAAGGTCAGCCATGCAGCTGACACACAATAAAGGCCATCTGACTTCACTGGTAACCTGAAATCCCATGAGAGATTCCAAAGTATAAACAATTCATAATATTGTCATTCTTTTGCATCCTGTGAAATAAATTTGTTTATTAATGAGAGCGTATAACTGAACACTTTCTGAAAGATCTTGTATTAATCCCTATCAACTGTATTTTCTGTGCTGAAAACATATCCAGTAGTTTTTACTTGTATTGCTTAAGCCTTAGGACCACTGTGAAAGATATGCATTATCTTTCATATTTGTAGGTGAAGAAAAAAGAACACAAAACAAGTGATTAAAGCTACTTCTTCAGCCTGGACTACATAGAAAGACACTGTCTCCAAAAAGATAAATAAATAAATAAAAGCCAAGTTACTCACACACACACAAAAAAAAGCCATGTGAAAATCACCATGGTTACACTAGCTGAACACAGGCTAAAGGAAGAAAAAATATTGACAATAATGTTCTGCTGCAAAATCTGATGGGATAGAGTAGCAGGATCCTTTGAGAAGTTTTCTTCAAAATAATACTTTCACGAACAGTAAGAATAAAGGATACTAAAGTACCAAAAAGGATAAGACACACAGAAATGAGGAGGGTATCTGTAACATCAGAAAACATACTGTCAGACCTAAATTGGCCAAAGTCCAAACTAAGTCAACTCATTTGGGGAATCTTGGCAAAACTCCAGACAGAAGTGCTCAAGAAAGCCAGGTGAAAGTTATCATTAGGAGTCTCAGTGTTTCGCTTTTGGCCAACTGAGCGGTTACCAATTTTCTGGACATGTAATACAAAGGTAAAGATGCTGATGCTGCTGCCCCATTTTGCTTAGTTGAACAAACAGGATACTTAAAACTTCTTACTTGGAAAGTGATCTCATTCATTGATTTATTTAATAAACAGCTATTGAGATTCTATTGCATGCTTTGGCATCATTTTAGATTTCGGGAGGAAAGAGAGGAATATGCCTTCAGAGAGGAAGAAGAAATGGCTTGAGGAAGCTTCGGAGGATAAATATTAACTTTTACCAGGAAAGTGAGTGGAGAGTTTCAAAGTTTACAGGTAAATAGCACCTTCTTAAACTATATCTTCTTGCCCATCTATTTCTGGTTTCTCTGGCTTCTAAAACACATGGAAACAACAGATCTATCACTGAAAAAACAAAACTCACATGAGGAAAAGCAGAATGAAATGACGTACTCAAAGAGAAAACTTCAGGTGGCAGAAATGTAATAATTTAGTTCAGAAACTAAATGAGATCCAAAAACAAACAAATATGGTCAAAGGAGTCGGGGGAGGTCTTTTTAAAATTTATTTTCATTTTCTGAAAACTAATGTTCTATGTGATTTGTACTTCCACTGTCGCCTTTACTAGCCTAGAAAACCAAAGATTTTATTGGAAAACAGAAATGTTGGTGAATCTTTTTGGGCTTAATATTCTGCGCTTCCCTCAAACTGGCAAAATGTAAAAGATATGAGGTTTTTAAGAGTTCAGTCGCCTGAGGCCCCATTTGTATAAAAAATTAAAAACATTTCAAAGTAAATTTAATTAGTGAATGTGTATTGCCTGAATAGACTATCCTTCTAAATTTAATATACCGAACATGACAATTTTATGAGCAAACCAAGTTAGAGATAATATATTTTTATGTTCCCTAAACTAGCGAAGAGACTTTAGAACCATAAAGAACACTAACAAGGTATTGGATATACTTAAATTTTCTTCCAAAAGAAATCTATGTGTTTTTTTTAATGTGAGAAGTACAAGATTTGTTTTTTCCCAAGAATTTAAGGTTCCTATAAATGCATCAGAACTGCTAATAAATAGTATTACTGATAGATATTTCTCTCTCTCTCTCTCTCTCTCTCTCTCTCTGTGTGTGTGTAGAGGGAGAGAGAGAGAGGGAGGACAGGGAAAGACAGATAAGACAAAATAAAATAGTCTTCCAGAGGACCTAGTGAGATCAGAAAAAGACAGGGAGTCAAAAGATGATAAAGTAAAATTGCCTGCACGGTTTACTTTAGATCCCACGAGATTACAAGTGATTCCTTGCTCACTGGCACAAAGATAAAGGTCTAGGAGAACAAGATTCTGTTTGTCACCTATAAAATGAGGGTTCTGATTGTCATCCTTTCTCTACTGCACTTTGGCTTCTGAGGATAAACATGGCAGCCTACATCAAGTACACTCGACATTTTGGATCTTAAATGGAATGATATATTTGACTTCAAGGACCCGTCCTGCTGTTACCAGTATTTCGTCCTACTCATGAACGATATAGTCTGACATCTTCAGATATGTTCCTGAGGTTTGCAACCTTTGCAGGCAAAACTCAGATGTCCAGGTTTGAATGTCCAACTCTGTTTAATGAAATCTTTCGATTGAAAAATACATCCTGCAGTGTCTTACAGTTTCTTCTATAGATTTTTCTCTATTGCACAAAATCACCTAAAGCTATTATTTTTCATAAGAGAATGCAATCAGCAATGCAGTCAACACAATCTTACTGAAAAACAAAATTAGTGAACCTCAGCTAAGAACTACTTCATTTATTTCACATTTTATTTTTGGCAGTTTATACATGAATCTGGATCTTGAGTATCTTGAGCTATTGGTTTCAAGGATCAACATATTAAGAAAAAGACCATAAGAAATGAACATTAAGTGAAGACCTAGTATGTGTTTGGGTTTGGGGTATTGAGGTATAATTTACTAATCATAAAATTTGCTGGTTGCAAGTGAACCACTCAATGATATTTAGTGAATTTATACATTTGTACACTTTCAACAGTCTGAGATATTTCTTCACATCTTTTGAAATCAACTCTTGCTCTGACCCTTGAGCTGCCACTTCTACAATTTTGAATTCATGAGAAATTTCATGTAGACTCATACTATATATAGTCTTTTGTGTCTGACTTCTGTTCACCTAATATGATTTGAGATCCAACCATGTTGTAAAATATCTGTAAGTGGTATCTCAGTTCACAAACTTCATTCTTTCCACGATTCTGGTTGCAAATTGAGGTGGATGAGAATCAAATAAAATTCAATGGTTAGGTTTAAGGTTGACCTTACAGGGAAACTCGATTCAATTCTCATCCAGTTCAGTTTGTGATCAGAATCGTGGAGAGAACTAAGTTTGTGAACTGAGGCACCACTGTAGTGCATTCTTTTTCATTGATGAGTAGCATTTCACTAGATGAACACAGCACACCACATTTTGCTTGTTACTCGCTAGCGTAGGATTGCTGGTCGGATGCTAAGTATATGCTTGATTTTTCAACTCAAAGCAATTGTACCATTTTACACTCTCAGCAGCAATGTATGAAATTTCCAGTTTCATCATATTCTTGCTAACATTTTTTTTGCCATACAATAGTAAAATCTTATCATTTACAATAGTAAAATCATTCACAATAGTAAAATCTTACCATTGTTTTGATTTTTTATTTTTCCAGTAGTGAATCATGTTAAACATCTTTTTATGTCTTTATTTCCCACTTGTGTAACATCTTTGGTAAAGAATCTATATCTTTTGGTCATTTTTAGTTGAGTTGCTCATCTTCTCATTACTGAATTGTAAGAATTATTTGTATATTTTGGTCAAAGTCTTTTCTTACACAATTACTTTGCAAATATTTGCTTCTGATCTGCTGCTTGGCTTTTCATTTTCATTATGATGTCTTTTGAAGAACAATGTTTAATTTGGTGACACCCAATTTATTAGGTTTTTTTTTTTTTTTTTTTTTTTGCGGCACCGGGGATTGAACTCACGACTTTGCGCTTGCCGGGCAGGCGCTTAGACCGCTGAGCTAAATCCCCAGCCCTGTTTTTGAGACAGGGTCTCACTATGCCGTTCAGGCTGGCCTTGAGCTCACTTTGTAGCCCAGGCTGGTCTCGAACTCACAATGATCCGCCTGTCTCAGCCTCCCGAGTGCTAGGATTACAGGCGTGAGCCACCACGCCCGGCAGTTTTTTTCTTTTAATATCCATATATTTTGTGTTGTATCCGAGAATTTTTCTTTAACTCACCATCACGTTTTTATAGTTTTAACTTACATATATGGTACATTTTGATTGGATTTTTGTGTAGATCATCAAGGCTCAAATTTGCATGTGTAATCCAACTGTTTCAGTACCAGTTTTGAAAAACACATTGCTTCTTTCTATTCTGTTTAGTATTATAAATCTTTTGCATTGCCATACAATTTTTAGGATCAGCCCGTCGATTTGTACCAAAAAACCTTTCTGAGGTTTTGATAAAGCTTATGTTGGATCTATAAATCTGTTTGGGAAGAATTATCAACGTTTAAATTTATAATCCATGAACATGGTATATATATTATAATAATTTAGTTTTGTAAATTTCCCTCAGTAACTATTTGTAGTTTTCAATGTAGCTTTGGTAGTTCTCAGATTAGATGTGTTCTTTTTCTTTTTTTTTTTTTTTCTGTGGCACCAGGGATTGAACTCATGACCTCGCGCTTGCCAGGCAGGTACTTAGACCACTGAGCTAAATCCCTAGCCCTTAGATTAGATTTATTCTTAAGTATATTATACTTTCTCATGTTATTTAACATTCATTTTCAGGTCGTCCACTACTAGTATAAAACAATATATAATTACATTTTTATACATATTGATTTTACACTCTGCAAACTTGTTAAAATTGCCAGTGTTCTAGCAGCTTCTTGTAGATTCATCAAGGTTTTCTAGTTACCAAAATTATATTGTCTGTAGATAAAACTCGTTATAGTTCTTCCTTTGTAATTCTTAGACCTTTAATTCTTTGTCTTTTGCCTTATAGTCCTTGACTTTTATATTTGAATTGTCAGCAAACTTCTCTTCAGTACATTGACACCCTAATGCTTCTCTTATGAATGCCAAAGTCAGACTTTTGCATACAGTTAATCCTAAAAAATTATCATTTTTCAGTTAGTGTATAATGCCACTGTCCATCAGCTAAAAAATCAGTTTCATTAGCACTGCTATCTTCAATTACAAAATAAGTGTCTGGACAATTATTTAAAAAATCTAATTGCACTTTACCCTCCTCACTTAGGAAAAAAGGAATAGAAAATGAGAAAAGGAAAGTGTTGCTATCAGTAATAACTATGAGTCTCATAAACTTAATACAATTGAGACAAAGATGAAAGTCATTAGGTATGTTGAAGGTGGCAATTCTTTTGCTTTGATTAGGTGTTTAGTGGAATTAATAAACAAGTCAACCATGAGAAAAAGAATATGATATGACATAGTAAAAATGTAACACCCAAAAGTGTCTAAAATGCAGATATAATTGGTGATTTTATAATATATTCCAGGTCTTTGAGAACATAAGTGACTTTATGACGGGTACAACTATTGTTACATTGGAGTACAATTCAATTCACAAATATCCTGTGGAAGACATTGAGTCTTCAACCATGGGAAATACAAGGACTTCATCTGATCTTACAAAACTTTTTGGTAGAGAACAGTGTAGCAATTACCATTTACAAATCAGAAAAAGACCTACAAATTTAAGTAACTTCCCAGCACAGATGACAAATGGAGACGGCATTAAAACCTAGGTCTTTTTTGCCTCTAAAAGTTCTAAAATTAACCCTGACATTCCAGAGCAAACTATTTCCCTGCGCCACATTCTAAAGCCTCACTGTTTCACCCACTGTTCAAGAAGTCCACGATTCAGTACATGCCATGATTTCTAACATACTCTCTATTTCTCCAGTGACTTATAGGAAGAATTTATCTCCCTGATTTGCTGTGCCCCAAAATAATCACCTGAAGTTTTAAATATCACACACACACAAAAAGCTAGCTACATAAATATGCGTAAATAAATATAGAAAACTCAGTGTGAAACAAATGATTTCCCCTGAGGTTTGGGTTAGAAATGCTCAAAAAGTATGAATTAGAAAAGTTGTTGAAATTTTTAAGTGGTACAGTTCAGGTTTTCCTCCCTACCTTTGTGGGTTGGGCAGATATTGGAAAGTCAATACATTCCAAAGCAGTAAAGTTGACATAAAAGCATTAAATTGTGGACAAGAGACAAAACTCAGCATCCCGTCTCAACACCCTCAACACTCCATTCCAAGTCTTAGATCTAGATGATTCAGACTAAAATCTTTATAACCTAGGTTTGCATAGCCAGAAAAGAAGAGCCATCTTTCTGCTAATAAGGATACAGAGCAAAGAAAGCTACACCAAATAGCTTTTCACTGTGTCTTAAGTGAGCACTTAGTAGATGTTTTGGACTCAGTTCATCAGAAAGGATTTCAATAAACTGAAGTAGTATCCCAGTTCAGGAGCTCAATTCTCTCCAGGATTCTGGCTGCAAACCAAACTGGATGAGAATTGAATCAAATTTCCCCATAAGGTCAACATTGAAACTAATCATTTTATCTGATTCGGTTCTCTTCTAATTTGGTTTGCGACCAGAATCGTGGAAAAAATCAAGTTCATGAACCGACGCACCACTGTATTAGTATTTTCATCAAACAAATACTAATCATAGCTCCTCTTGTAGTCAGTGCAATATCTCCTAACATAAATAATCATGTTGGTTCATGACATACCAGGTAAACTCTATGCAGAGTAAAGAAATTGCCCTGTATAAATTTGATCCTGTGCTCAAAAATTTTAGAAGTTTTTTTCTCACAAATCCTCTATTTCATACCCATTGTTAAAAAAGCCAATTATCTTCCCTAAATAAAACATATTTTACAATCTTTGTGCTGTTCAGATATACATGATGACACCTTTGAAAATCTTTGTAGTTCATAAAATGTTAGAAACAACCTACTTAACTAAGGGACATGGTGACCTATCAGACAAATAGGGGTCAGCAACTATGGGCCCACAGACTGTTGTTTATTTTTGTAAATACGGTTTTAATAGAACACTGCCATACTCATGAATTTATGTATTGTGTATGGCTGCCTTCTTGCTACAATGGCAGACTTGAGTAGTTGCTACTGATGCCACAAATGACCTGTAAAACCTAAAATATTAACTCTGTGGCCCTTATAGAAATTTGCCAACCTTTGTGACAACAAGTTTAGAACAATACAGAAAAATATTTTGTCAGATTTTTTTAAAAAGTCAAGATACAAGTTTTTTTGTGCAGTATACTGAGAATTGTGCAGAATCACTTGTAAAACAAGTGAAAACAGATATAGAAAAGAGACCAAAAATGTCAAGCAGTTAGATTTGGGATACAGGTGATTTGCCTTTCCTCTTATGTTTTTACAGTTCTCTAAAATGACCTCAGATTTCTTTTACTATCAAAAGACTAAACTTCATTTCAAAAATTTTTAGCTCACGTCTCTGTCTTGTACACAGTGGGTATGACGAAATTCACCTGTCTCCCCACTAGAACCCTCCCCACTGGAGTGCTGAGGGCGGGAGACAGGAAGTCCTGGGCAAGTACCTTATGCTCATCCCGAAGGTGACTGTCCAGTTCCTCCGTGTGCTTGGTCTCATAGTAGCAGAGCTGGCATTTGTAAGGTTTCAGTTCATTGTGCTTTTCTATGTGTTGCTGGAGGCTCTCGTCACTGGAGCAGGTGAAGGTACACTTATCACAGCGGAAAACTACTCCCTGCAAGTATTTTGATAGTTTGGAACGGCACACTTCAATGGGGACAACTCGCTCTTCTGTGGAGACAAATTGAATGGAAAGATGGGCATTTTTACTGATGGCAAGCAGATGTTCTTTTTTTTTTTTTTTTTGGAATATAAGAAACTCACCCCGTCAATTTCATGGGTCTGGATTTGTGGTCTGCACATGTGCGCACGTGCACACACACACACACACTGCCCCACCCCAACCATTCAATCAACATATTTCTCTGGTATAAGTGTTTTAAAGACCGAGGCTAGGCTCTGTATACTAAACGCCCAAAATGATCTACAAATAAAGGTGGGGCAGGATGAAAGGCACTTGATAATTCCTCAGTGGATGTGGCTGAGGCAAGGGCAGGAGTGGGAATGGCTGCCATTTTTACCAACATTAACGGTTACTGGTAACAACCATTGGCATGCCCTTCTCCCTTAGCAAGTGCTACTGTGGCTGGATCTATAGATTGCTGTAAGAGGGTAGGAAACAGATATTACCTAGGGATCTGTGTGCTACCATTGTATTAGCACCTCCCTCCCAACACCTCTGTGAGGCTGGCATTATTCCTATTTTCACAATAAGTAAAATGAAGAACAGAATACTTTAGAGTAACTCTCCAAAGCTCACAGCCAATGTCATTGGCAAAGCTGAGATGTGAACCAGGTCTGCTTCAGCAGATCCATTATTGTCAGTATTTCCAAACCCATTCCCACTTCTCCTTTTAAGTTGTTCACAAGGTGACTCTTCTCCTACTCTAAAACCAAAAGATTCTCTAATCTAATAGCAAATTCGAAAAACAAAGAAACCTGCACACTTTCTCTCACTACAACAACTACAAGGAGCTCTCAAATGAAATGGCTGCAGGCAACATCCAGGGGGAAGCAGAGGTCCTGTGGAGACACAAAGGATCTTGCCTTTTCAGACCACCCTTAATCTGATTGTCACAATGGGAAGAAACTAAAAGAGAGTGAGGATTTGGGTGCTTTGCCCATTAACATACCAAATGCTGTAGGGCTGGAAATGCGTGTGCTTGTTTATTTTGCACTCTCTCACCCTTGTATTTAACTGCTCAAATTAAATTTCACACCAGTCTGCCCAGAGGATCAGCGCACGCGCCAGATATCCATAACTGGGATAAAATTAAAATCTGTGCTATTTATGCAAGAATCAAATATAGCGTGTGTTTTCATGCTGTGTCTGGAATTCAGAAGACTCCGAAAGTTTACAAATGGACGCACACAACATATACTTATATTATTTAGAAACAGCAATGTATTATTAAGTCAAGAAAGCATGATTTATTCCCAGAGCCGCTGAATGGCAGCGTTGCCAGAACATCAGTATTTTGTGCGCTGATGTGACTGGCTTCTCCAGTCCTCCCTTTGTTGTTGGGCTGTATTCGGCCCCTGGGGAATTTTCCCGCCCAATGTCATGCCTTAGTCTCAACCACAGTCTAACTTCAGGGCAGTCACTGCCTTGGGAGTCCTTGAATGCAGCGATTAATTGGCTAGCAAAATGCTAGGCAGAGGAAGCATGAGGTTGGTGTCTGTACCACACACCCCAAAGCTCTAATGCATATGTTATTTTCCCTATACAAAGAGTCAGTTGCTTATTTAGAAATATAAATATTTTTAAACTGAAGTATAGCAGACAGCTAAGAAACACATCATTATAATGTAATCCACACATTTCTTAGAATAGAAAATGCTTAACAGTCTTCTAACCATTCAGTCCCACGGTTTGGTATAAATGGAGGAAAAAAATGCTTTGGTATAAAGTGTTGAGTCCTGAGGAACCTGTGCTAGGATAGACTCTTACTCTAACTTAGTTAGGGTTCCTTGACAGCGGTGTGATTGACACTTTGGGGATGGACAACTCTTTGTCCTAGGCGGCTGGCCTGTGCACTGCAGAATGTTCATCTGCATCCTGGTCTCCACCCACCAGATGCTACCCCGCTTCCTCCCCACTTGTGACAACCAAAAATGTCTGCAGACTAACGTGCTCCCAGGAGGCAAGCGTGAGCCTAGATGAGAACCACCGCTTTAATAAGCAAAGCGGAGGGGATGATCTCCCACTGCTCTGTGTAAGGCAGTCCTCCACAGGACCCCTGAGCAAGGGGGGCGACATGGCAGGAGATGGGGAGCGGCAGTGTGAACCGGGGGCCTGCCGCACAGTGGAGTGCAGAACTCA
>RJWT010045072.1:0-11675 GCA_004365215.1 Cuniculus paca
TCAAGTAAAAATATCATGATGTGTCTTCATCCACCTTATTCATCACCATGGAACTTCTGACTTGTCCCAAAACTGTCAGCTCTTCCCCAAAGTGAAAATAACCATGAATCAATTCTGAGCATCAAGCTTCATTCATGAAAAAATTTCTACAACTCCTTGAGAATGTGGCAGGATAAGTGTGTTCAAATTAATGGAGAGTATTTGGACAGGGATTAATAGCAAGGTGTCTTTTACTGTAATAAATTTTTTTAATTCAAACATTCACCATATTGCTTAATCACACCTCATACTTAAACTTCTCTTATACTCAGAAAAAATCAAATCAAATGAATCTGGATATGTCCTACACCTTTGTCTCCCTGTAAGTTGTAGATTCTTTAATACCATCTTCATCCATTGCCTGCTTGATGATAAGTCCTTGTTTGCCACAGAAAATCCCATTTTAATGTGGTTCTGAAGAAATTATTAATAGGTCATTTTTAAAGTGATTTCATTTCAATATTAACTCATATACACAAGCTGGACATTATCTGAAGATAGATCTTCAGGAATTTTAGATAAGACTACTCTGGATAGACCTCCAATTTTAGACCAACTATTATAGCCACATGTAGTTATGCAATAGGATGATAAATACATTTAGCTTTATTTAGTCTTTCTCTCTACCTGTAGTAGGTACTGGCATAAGTGGATGTGTGTGCATGTGTTTAATTTGCAGCATAAGGTCATTGAGAAACTAGAGATTTAACCGTCAAGAATGCGTAAATTTTAGTTTTAGGTATGAATCATACTCACCTGGGTAAATCATATGATAGTTTTATATCTCAAGTTCTCAACAAAATATAAGTAGATATCCTTGCCCTGCCAAAAAGGAAACAATGGCATATAGTGGAAGTTCTTGGAAGATTTCAAAATTCCACACATTTTTGATATATTATTAAACTTATTGCAGATTCCGAAGAATTTAAAACCATACATATAATCAATGGGGAACATACAAACTATTGCCAAGAATTTATGAATTTTCAGACATCTACAGTACTTAGAAATCCTGATTAATCTCTGATAACCTTCTCAGGACTCTTTTACTTTAGGCACTTTATAATCATTATTTAATTTAAACTTCACATTAACTGTAGCCCCTATTTTATAACTGAGGAATATGAAGCAAAAGAAAGCCAAATGATTTGACTAGGTAACAATAACTAATAAGGAAAAAAAATAAGATTCAAATTCGGAATTTTTTTCTGACTCTGAGTCTTATACTCTTATCACTTCACTTACCTGTTTTATATTATTTAATGGTACATGTTAGATTTAATGGTTTATGTTGGTGAATACCATCAAACACTTTTTCCTGTTCACCAAGATATGCAGAAAGTCCAAACACTGGACAGCTGCTTAGTAATTCCTTTAGGTATCCCGCTGTGTGGCTGAGGCAGGGGGTGAGGAAGTAATGTCGCATGAGAAAGAGCATTACATCAAAACAAGACAGGTTAGATACATTTTCATGTGTTCACATCACATATTTTAAGGATTATTCCTCATGAACTCCAATCCTTTCATTTTATTGAAGAAAAACAACAATATTAGCAGGTGACAAGGAGAATTTTCTGAGTAGAATCAGGGAAAGAACAATGTCTCCTCTCCCTTGAACTTCTGCTCTGATACCTCCTCAGTTAGTGCCCAACCTGTAGTAATCATATTTATTATTTAATTTTAAAAGAAAAGTAACACATTTAAACATTTTAGATACTGAGATTTAAAGACTATGTCCATTCTATAATATGAAAAAGAAGAGTCTTTATTTTGATTGAAATTTGTGCCACATCATAAATTCTAGATGATGATGACTTAAATGCATATAGAATTGCTTCTGAATGTGAAAGTACTTAGAATTCAAAAGGATCCTATGTGCTAATCTTTAAAACAGAAAATTACTCAGACTAGCATACTACCGTAGGTACATATGAGAAAGTGGGGGAAGGAAACAGGTCTTCCCTTCATCAGCCTTTCTCATGTTGGACAGTTTGGGGGGCATACAAATTCCATTTTAGGACTAACTTACCACTTACCCGAATTTAAACTCATCTTCCTGCACCAGATTCCATGACTACAGATAGCAGACAGAAATTTTAGAAACAATGTTTTGGGAAATGAGTAGGAAGGGCTACTGTGTGTGTGTGTGTGTGTTGTGTGTGTGCGTATGTGTGTCATGCATGTGTTTGTGTATGTGTGTAAGGAAAAGTAAGCCTGTGGTATAGGAGAAGACTCTTGACTGAGTCACACGTCAAAGAGTGAAGTTCATAGTAGTGCATATACTTCTCTCAGTGTCTGCCTCTGTCTGTGGGAAATGCTGAGTTGGTTGATGTTTTGTCTGTTCCTGGCTCAAAAACCCAATAATGCTGCAAAAAATAGGTGCAATCTGAACAGTGGTGGTTAATTGTCTGTATTCAATTTTTCTGCCTTCTAGGATAGGATTTCAAGATATTGTGTCTTCTAAATTTGATGTCCCCAGTGTAGAATTGCTTATTTCAGTTAAAACAGATAAACAATAGGATTTTATACAGGCCTAGTAAATACATGGTAGTAAAGTAGGCAAAGGGAAAATGTCAGTGTTCCACTTTCTTTTCCTTCTTGTTTTAGGAAACTAACACCCATACATGCCCTCAGTCTTCTCCAAGTGACCTCCCACAGAGGTACCGCTGGGTGGTTCTTTAAATCAGAGCAACTCAGACAGGGCCCCTGTTATAGGAAGTGCATCACACACAGGTACATAAGAGAACTCACTTTTTTCAGAGAGTACCACAACTCTTGGCCATCAATTCTGTTATCTCCCAGTTTGTTGGCATTAAAATCTCTATACAAAAAAAAAATCAAAGGTGCCTCTATATCTGTAAATCTACAGTGCCAAAGATGGAGTGTGCATGTTTTTATTTCCACATAAAAGACAACAAATTTCTAACTTCCATTCTGCTCTACACCTTGTTTTCCTCTTTATTGGAATCACTACATTGCAGGCACAAATTTTGGAATTAGAGGCACAGAAGGGTCTTTTGGAGCTTGCTAAGGCTAATAACAAAACAAAATGAAAGTGCATTAACAATTCACATGTATATAATTATATTACATATACATAAGTATAAATATGAAACATCTATTTCAAACAAAAGCCACTTTGTTACTTTAAATTCACAACAGCAGCAAAGACTACAAAATTCAGGATTTCAAGCACTTCCCTGCTGAGTTGATGACTTAATTTATTTCTTTAATTTGTTATAACCCCACAAAAATTATATTCTTTGGAGACCTCAGTAGCCTCAGTTCCACATGTATTATTTGCTGTAAGAGATTAATGAGGTAGCTGAGGCAATTTCTAATGGAATCCCTTGGTTTTCATCTTCCCCCTCCTTACTTAGCCTGCCTACAAAATTGGTTGCCAATTCAGCATTATGAATCTACTAAGTGTTCTTGGCATGTTTCATGGGGAGAGGGAGAGAAAGTATAAAGCGTAAGCTAAAAATATAAGTGCCCTTTCTTTTCTATTGGATTGCAATAATTGACTGTTTCATCTTCCATGCAACATATATATTCTCATTTAGTTTAAAACCTTCAATATTCTACAAGGTTTCCAAAACCCTCAGTGATGCTAAAATATACCACTTGGTGATTTTGGACATTTCTAGGATCAAAATCATGTCCTGTTTCTCCACAGAATACCCAAACCACCAGATGATAAGAGGGTTTTGTTATTTCCTTTTCTTAATAATATTATCTGAAGAACTTTATAGTATGTTTTTGTATTAGCACCTATTTAATCGTGATAGCTGAAAGAAAAGTAAAAGGTAATTTGTAACAGACAAAAAACATAAAAGTTGTGTGTGTGTGTGTGTGTGTGTGTGTGTGTGTGTGTGTGTTGCATGTTAAGGGCAAAGTAAAGATTTGTCCACTATTGATAAGGAACTACCGCACTCCCTGTTTTCTGGAAAGTGCCCCTGAGAATAAGCACCAGGGAAGACTATGCTATCTGGCAAGAGCACTGCTACTCTGTGGAGCAAGTGAAGATCAGGTGACAGCAGCCAAGGGAGCTCGACAAAACCACCATTTCTCACAACGCCTGCAGGAGAGGTGCCTTGAAGAAAATTTAGGAACGCCAAAATTTTCTTTGCCTCTCATTACAAATTTAAATGACTATTGTACCAAAACAGTGGAAATGTTAATTGCACCCTAAAAATGTTCTTGGGTAGACAAAAGTTTACCACATGATCTTCAGTGAAAGAAAGATAAATATAAAACTTACAAATAGGAATTTAAAAGCTCAAATTTTAAAAATAATAATAATAAGAAAAGATCAAAGACCATTCGATGGGGAAAGGAATTTGAAAAAAAGAGTGAAAATAGACCAACAATGGTGGTAAGATGAGGTCTGGTTATTCAAGTGTTAACTTTTTGTATTTTCTATAAAATACAAAAATAGATATTTTAAGGATAAGAAAGCTCTTAATGATCTGAATGATAATTTCACATAGTTTATCACATAGTGATAGCATTGCCATGTTTGTGCCATCTTGCCATGAATTACTGCAATTTCCCTCTCCTACCAAAATTTTCATCTTGCTTTTTAAAGGCTGGAAAAGAAAGTCACTGCTAAGTCAAATTATCTTTTAATTATCACCTAATTTTAATGGAGTAAAGCTGAATGAAAAGTTTAGAATGATTATTATGGACAAGCTATCAAGGCTGGAAACCAAAGTTTCTGAAAAAATAAGGGACTAGGAGACCATTATGGCTCTCCATAGGTTGGAAAAGTGTATGGGCTGGTAAAAACAACATTTAAAAGCGTCTGGGAATGTGGGAGAAAATAAGGAGGGCAATTTAGATGACCACCTCTCTCACATTAGGTGTAAGATCTCTGACAATCAACTTTCTATTCCCCTTGGAACACATTCTATATAACCACGGAGGAAATCTAAAACATGTATTTCATGAGTAACATGTATAACTAATGTTTATTGATTATATACCATGTGCCAGATATATTCAGGAAGCCTATAATATTTTACATATATTGTCAAATTGAATTTTCATAAATACTCCATTTTTATAATAATGAAATTATGGTTCAGTGGTTAAGCCACTTTTCCAACTACATACCCCTAAAAAATGTGTAACACATACTTGAATTCCAAACTTACGTGTTTTCCAACATTCTGCATCACCCTACATGGTGTAATGAGAACACACGATTTTATCTAAAAGACTGATGGAGGTAAGGAAAAGCTAATATTCTGTGTAAAAACAGAATTGACTTTTGGTTGGGAAACCACTTCAATTCACATTCTTGGTTAGGAAGTTTCGATCTGTTAAGATAAGACAATTGTACCACGGTGATTTAAGACATGTAGAAGTTTACTTCTCCCTTCCACAGAGATTTCTGGTACATCAGTTCAGAGTATGGCTCTCCTACTCTTGAATATTCATGAACTCAGGCAGAGGTTTTCTGCCATCTCCAATACAGTTTCCAATATGTGTCTATTTTGACCCCTGGGAGGCAGGAAAGAGCACAGGCGAATGTGCTTATGAACACGGAATTGATCCACTTGGAAGAGGTACCAGTCTGCTGCACTCGTATTCAGCTGGTGGAAGCTCATTTCCAATTCACATCAAGGAGGACATGAGTTGAGGGGACACAATGTAGAGCAGAGATTACAAAGCAGTAAAAATAGAAACTAGACTACAGTTGAAAAGGAAAGTCTTAGTCAGGATGGGGAATATTTGGTCGTGTGAGTTTTCCAGAGTCTGAGATTTGAGTCATCCAGCTATTTTGTTGAAATATTGACTGAGAGAGGTTCCCAATAGCTGGAGCATTTCAAACTACAAAGGGTAAGGATAGCTATGGTGGGGAAGAGGCAGAAAAAGGTTACTGAATTTAGAAATGCAGGCATCTTAACCAAACCTCGCTAGTAGCTAGTTGTTTTATTTAAATGAAATCTTTCTGTTACCCTAAGCCTTATCTTTTTTTGCAAAGTTAAATATGGAAATAATAATACAAAGGATCATTGACTGATGAAATAATGCAAAGTATGTGAAAAGTATTCAGCTGGATGTAGTGCCGCATGCCTGTAATTCCAGCACTCTGGAGGCTGAGGCAGGAGGGTTGCTGCTCAAGTTGGAGGTCAACCTGGGCTACTATGTGAGTTCAAGTCCATGCTGAACTACACAGTAAGACCCTGTATCAAAAAAAAAAGTATTTGAGCTTTTAAAATGCTATACAAATAGAAGGTAAAACTGTTACACTGGCCTGAAAAATATACAGATTATGACAATTTTACATTAGGATATGTTAATGGTTAGTGGTAGAGTTGAGAAAGGTCTAAAAAACAGTATTAAGGTGAATATTCAATTTATTGGAGTTAAAGGGATATTTTTGTTA
Organism: Cuniculus paca; assembly: GCA_004365215.1. Taxonomy (NCBI): domain Eukaryota; kingdom Metazoa; phylum Chordata; class Mammalia; order Rodentia; family Cuniculidae; genus Cuniculus; species Cuniculus paca. The sequence continues at coordinate 6,434 of RJWT010045072.1, forward strand.
AAAAACAAAAATCAGACGTACCAGACATTGGTCATATATTAGTCATGTGTTTTATAAGAATTTTGCCAAAAATTTGATCTTTCTGTAATATTTATATTATTTATATTATAATGCTTTTACCTAGGAAAAAGACCAAGAAATTTAGAAATGCAATGCACAAGAGAAGTTGAGTGTGTTTTAGACTGAAAATTCAGGTCGTGGTTAATTTTGCTCATGTGTGTCTGTATGTGCACGAGTGTGTGTGTGTGCATTTAAACACTTTCTAATAGCTGCGATTACTGCTTTTTCTTTGGAAATGGATTTTACTTGCCTTATGTTCTGCAGAGTTAATTAAATTCCAGAAAAATATGTTTACTGTCTCCAGTTCCACACACTTGTGAGAATTTTGTATTGACTTTAGTCCAAACAGGACACCTTTAGAAACATAGCAACACTTAACTGCTTTTGAGAGAAGCTAATGAGTCATTAACGTGTCAATCTTGCTATTTTCTGCCCTAACATCCCTGCCTCACCCAGTTGTCCTACATATCCAAAAATACTCAGCACTATGAAATTAATTCATTGAGATTTTTTTAAAATGTACTCCTAGTTAAGGGTGCACAGAACCTCATTGTACATTCTTTGCAACTTTGCACGAATCTGTAATTGCTTCAGAAATAAATACCTTTCCCTAAATATTCCTAACACATAAAACGGCTAAAAGGGTGCAAGGAAGTGTTTTTTTTTTTTTTTTTTTGGTCTGGTTAAAGCATTTCTATTGCCTTCCAAATGCAATACTAGAAATATTATCCATCAGATTTAGGGGTAAAAGAGGATTTTCCATTCAGGTGCTATCCAAACCATAGGGCAAAAAGAATTTCTTAAAAGGGAGGTTTCTTAGTAGAAAATATCCTCTGATTCAGAAGAAGCCACCATGGAAGAAAGAAAAAAAGCAGGCATTAGAGCTAGGTTCTTATTTTTGACAAAACTCCTTAAGAGAAAAAAGGCTGCACTGTAGGATCCTAACAGTCTTTTGAAAGGGACTTCTCCAAGCAGCATAAGCCAGCCAAAGTACTGTTATTTGCCATGTATTTTAACACTTCAAAAATATTTACTGAATATTTTTTGTGTGAGAGCTACTGTGCAAGGATTGTAGAGAAAGTTAAGGATGAAGAAGGCTTCAAGTATATCCAGTCACTGAAGTCTTTCTACCCCATCCTTTTCTCTTCCTCAACATCCCAGTGGTTCCTCTATGTGTCACAGATCCCACCTCTTCTTTGATGGTACAGCATTGTCTTTTCTTCCTGTCTCCAGTGCTACTTTCTGAAGTCATAGGACTGGCTTCCTCCCGAATAGCAGCAACTGTGCCTCTGATTTATCTCGCTGCAAATCTTATTAATTTCACCACTAGATGATTTTTTTTCAAATTAAAATAGCATCATATTGATCTTAAAATCCTTTACTGACTCACCCTTATCTATGCTGGCTACTTTTAGTTTTGTGTTTGTGTGTGTGTCGGTGTGTGTGTGTTTATTTTAAAAAGCAAAACAGAAAAAAAAGATAGAAATGATTCAGATTTTCAAAAAAACAAGAAATTAATACTAGTTATCATACTGCATATTGTTATCTTAGAAGTAGTTGCTCATATATATATATGTGTGTGTATGTATGCGTATATATATATGTATATATATATATATATATATATATACAAGATAGATAACTATACTACTAACCTCTGTTAGTTCATCAAAAAGAACAGTTTGTGCTTTCACTGTTTGATTGTTTGATCATTTTCTTTTCATATTTTTAGTTTTTATTTTGGGCAATGAGCTACTTTTTGAAAACAAAGGAACATTAATGTGCTAAGCAGTTGGAATAAGTTGGCACTGTATCACAATAATTTACTTTATGAATTCAAACTAGTTTATTGTAAAGTCAGTCAATGAGAACACTGAGATATTAAGACTACTGCCAAAATTTGAAATCAGATTTGTGTAAAAATGTTTAGCCTTCTATCAATATCATATCCAATTTTACTTCTGAGTTTGGTTTAGAATTTAAAGTAGTGGAAAATAAAATAATTCCTAATTCATACTGATGTATACTTTAAATTAGGAACAGGTTTTTAATAGCAACTTTTGCAACCTCATGATATTTTTCAATTAAATAGAAATGACAAGAAAAGCTGTATTTTGAGGATTGTGCAAAAGCACGAGAGCTCGGCAATACAAGTAAATTGTGTTGGCCATTTCTAGTTTGTTTGCATGTGGCTTCTTACATATTTGAGAGGGCTCCCTCCTTTTATTATAGTTATTAAAAAGTTCAAATTATAACAATATAAAATTCAAATCAACAACCATAAAATAGAATCAAGTCCAAACTCCTTAGCACATTATCCTACAATAATTGTGTCCTTGTGTATTTTTCTCAACATTATCTTTCCGTCTCCATCTCCATGTGCTATTCCCAAACAAATATTTCTGAACCCTTGAAAATGTCATATTTATTCAGCTCTTGTTTTTCTGTGTACTTTCCCTCTGCCTGTGTTGTCCTTAGAGCTTTTATCCTCTCTATGAAACGTGAATTTCTCTCCAGGTTGTTGACCAATTGTTCTATGCACCATCTACTCTAGAGAAAGCTATCCATATTATTTCTTATACTATATTCATTTGTATTTCACTGCCCTTTCATTCCTAGACTTGACAGAGGAATCATGTGTTATTCATAAAGATTTTTACTGTGTCAAGTTAGCTTAGTTAGAACACCAATTCCCAGAATTTCCAGTAGGCTTATTGTTCTTGGTTATTATGAATGTAAACTACATAAGACTGGAGAGGTAAGTATAAGAGGAGACATTAATCTCTGAGGGGCAATGCTGGGTCAGCTCATAGGCGTCATCACTAATTTCTGGCTCATATTGTGATCATAGAGTGGTGAGCCTACAGCTCGTCCTTGACCTAGTAGATGCTCCCCTGGAGCTTCTCCAAGTTCATAGCTAGCCATTTGGCCAGCTCAATGGGAAAGGACAATAGCTTCTTCAGGTCATGTGTGTCACTGATCTCTTGGGTTCTAAGTTGTCTTTACAGGTTCAGGGTCCTCATTTTCTCCTAACTCATATCCAACTTTTCTTCCCAAGTGTTTGCCCAGCCACCCATAACTTGATCTATCATAAGATACAGAGGCAACATCTTTCCATGGGCTTCCTCATGATTGTCCATTGCATAAGAGCTAATTCCTAGAATAAATGTTTTATGATATTTATAGTGTTTCTACTTTACTGATCAATCCTCTGCCTTATGTATTATATTCTCAATTCAGCACTTGATCCTTGATCCTTGATATTCATTCCAAAAATACTTTTTGCATTTATTAACAACTTCCAAACCATTCTGAGAGCAAAATTAAAGTGTGTGTAAGAAGCTAAAAGGAACCTTGAGGTTCAATTTTATAGATATCAGAACAAGAAGTCACTTTAGCTATGTTTATGTTTAAGATGACTTCAGGGAAGATAATTGTACAAAATAATGTCTGCACATTTTCCTGGGGAGAAACAAGGCCCATTGCTTTCTGAAAGAACCAGTGTTATAGGCACACCACTTATTTTATAGAAGTGAAAATTGAAGCTAGGCATTTCCCACAATTAGACGATAGTAGAACTTAGACAAGAACTAGGACCTAGATTTTAGCCTCTATTTTCCTTCTAGCACAGCAGGGGAAACAATAAAAAAAATTGCTCACAGGAATGCCATAAAAAGACTGAAAGAAATCATCAATATTCCTGAGCCCTTGGTAACACCAACTGCATTAATTCTATTGAGTGTCCACTGGGGATCAATTTCGTCTATTGATACTGTTTGGAGCAAGCAGGCAAGAACAAAGAAGAGTTTAAAGCAAAGGAAATGAATGTTAAGGAGCTAGACAGGATATTCAGAAATCTCCAAAGTTTCATTTTGCTTTAGAAATGTTCTTCAAATGATATGATTCTTTGTTTTGCCAACTGCGATTTTTCACAATAAGTAAATGTTCTATTACTTAAGTAACTTAACCTGCTCTTTTGTCTATTCTTTAGCCATCTTTCAAGCCCTTATAACACATGTGGAATATCAGTTCTTTTGCACATATTACCAAAAAGGAAATATTTTTAACCTGCTCCTTTTAGAAAAGTAAACTGAAGAAAAACAGAGGAAGTAAAACTGAAAATAAATTAATGAACAAATAATAGAGAGTAAGTCATTCTTGCATAGATTATCTGGAAAATAGGCTCTGGGATAGATATTTGTTTTTAGAGATTATATTGAAGAGTTCTCAGAGGAACTGTCACTGTGGGAAAGTGACAGACCGTGGGAAAGTGACGGACCTTGATCAGATGGAGGGAAATACTGAGCTATGACATAGCTTCTCTAAAGAACTCTGGTGGCTATGAGGGAAGCTCTGAAGCTCAGATTTCTCAACAGCACAATCCTGAAGGAAGGCCAAGGGATCGGATCTTCATACCTACCAGGTGTGATCAATGATAAGCTGAATGTATGAATAAAAATAAAAACTACTACAGTAAAAGTCATATTATATTAACCTCCCTTGAAATGCTTCCCTTTGCTTCCAACACATTTGTTCCATTGTTCTTGCCACTTTCTGAAGCTGTTTTGAGTCTATTCAAAATCTTTAGAGTAATTTCTGTCAAAGGAAAGCATTGCAATATGTCCTTATCCACCTTATTCCCTGGATCTTGCATAGTGTGACTTTTAACTCTTCCCAGTGTCAAAATGACCCCCAAACTCAAGATTCAAAGGTAAACACTTGAAATAATTTAGACTTTCGAGGCAGACATGATGACACAAACAAGGACACACATGAAGGGGGATTTTCAGAACTGCTGTACAAAGTGGCAAATACAATAAAATAAATATATTCAAAGCAAAGAGAGTATTTTAGGGGATGGTGAATGACAATGCATTTTGCTGTAATTTTTAAAAATTTAACATTCACGGTATTATTTGATCATATCTTGTACATCCACACTGACTAATGATTGGAGATAGGCATAATCTCAAGAAAGACAATTCCTATCAGCCAGTGGTAACTCCCAGTCAGGGACTCTCCTAAGATCTATTGATGCCCACTCTTCTGGAAGCTGGAGAAATGAATATCCTCAGGGGACGGGCAGCTGATCCCAGCACCCACTATAATCTACGTGTGACACTCAGATCAGCCTACTGTGTGTGAGTTGATGTCATCTTGGAGAAGCTCCTTCAGGATTCTG
>RJWT010045073.1:0-11666 GCA_004365215.1 Cuniculus paca
TTACTATTATGCTGGATATGGTGATTATTCTTTGTAGGAATCTAGATTGAATTGTCTTCCTCTGAAGGGTGTTGTGTTTTGTTCTGTCAGTAGATTCTTGGGGGATCTTTTAGGTTTTGCCAGGCTTGGTTTTATTTGTGAGGTAGGCCTCTTTCAGTTTTGACCTTTGAATTTTAAATTCTAGAGGGCTTTTACTTCTGAAGTGTGGCCTTTTGGGGGTTTCAACTGAATGAATGAAGTATTTGCTTTTGGTTAATCTGCTTAGACTGCCATAACAAAATTGATAAACCAGGTGACTTATACAGTTGAAATTTATTTTCTCACATTTTTTGTGACTAAAAGGTTAAAATCAAGGGACCAGCAGGGTTAGTATGTGGTAAGGTCATTCTTCTTGGGTGGAGACAGCCGTTTTTTAGATGGGTTGTCCAGTGGCCTTTCCTTAGTAGTATATGCGTGTGAAGATTGGGAGCATTAGCTATCTGGTGCCCCTTAAAAGGACACTAATCGTCTGGGATCAGACCTCATCCTTTTGACCTCATTTATTTAACCTCCTTAGTGGCTCCATCTCCAAATTTAGCCACACTGGGTTTAGGGCTTCAACATAAGTACCCTCTACCTTATACCCCTGGTACTGGGACTTGAACCCAGGGCCTTGTATATGCTAGGCAAGTGCTTTACCACTGAGATGCATCCCCAGACTCCTTCCCCATTTTGTTTTTTCAATTTTGAGACAGGCTCCAATAAGTTGCCCAGGCTTGCCTCCCAGGTACCTGGGACTACAGGCATATACCACCATGCCTGACTTCAACATACGAATTTTGGGAGGGACACAAACAGTTCAGTCTTTAACAGGTAGGGTTGTTCCCAGCACTGCATGACCTCTTTCAAACACATACCTCTGCTAGACACTGCGTACGTGTAGCTCGGCCCCTGACCAAGCATGTATGGTAAATCTCTGTTTGTAAGTCTGGTCTCTGACGCCCAGCTGTTCTACTTAGACTGGTTTGTCTTGTGTAGAAAAGTATTTCCATGCAGAAAGCTGAGGTCATCATGAGACTCACTCTGTGTCTTTCTTCCTTCAAAGATCTCAGAATAGTGTTGCTTGTTACTCATTTCCTGGAAACAATTGCTTTTTCTGTTTTAACTTGTTTTATACTTGTTTTTGATAGGATAACAAGTCTCATCTAAGATATTTTGTCACGTTTGGAAGCAGAAGACCAGTTTTGAGTCGTTATTTCCAAATATAGGAAGAGGAGCTTTAGTGGTTTCTTGTAAGCATTCTTCTTTTATATAGTTACGTTTCTTACACCAATAGAGCTTATTTTATGAAAAGTTTTATGAGTAGACCTGAGTTCTTTTTAGAGCTGTATTTTGAACTCAATAGACTGTCCGCAGAGAGTCTTTTTGTTCTTTCTTTATAGGCATTGATGGAATGATTCTTACGGAATTGTTAGAATCTTTCTAAACTACTTCACTGTGTATTTGAGGCTCCCTATATACTGTAATCAAAGCCTGATGATGAAATGTTATGACTTACACCCACCAAACCCTGGGGTAGTTTAACATTTTAGGCCCCAGGCGGGCTCTTTTAAGTCTCAATCTCTATGCATTTGACACAGGATAGCATGAGATATGGCCCCAATGCTGGGCAAAGTGACATGCTATAAAAGAATGGCTTCTTAATTATAATATTTAAAATTTTCCATGAGTTTAAAATATTCCTAAGTACGTAATTTAGCTGTTATTTAGTTCATTTTAAAAATACAGTCCTTTTCAGCAGGCCATTATAACGTCTTCGGATTTCATACTTTTTCAAAAGAATAATTGTGAATCCTATATTTGTAGCGGGTACACTTGGCTTGATACAGTATTCCAGTCAGGAGTTTTCCATTTTCTTTGGAAATCAAATCAAGCAAACAGTGTGTTCTTTTCCATGTTTTCAAAATTGTTGGAAGGCTTTTGGGAGTATCAAAATAGGCTTATTTGATTGTATTACATAGCCAAAACTGAAAAAATAATCATGAAAAATTGAATTCTAGCAGAACTACATAGGTTATTAAGTGGTCCAAGATCAGATATAATTGACTGAATGTGTATGTATTTGTACTCATAGAAATGGGTATACACAAAATTTGGTAATTGATGATGTTAGCTTTTCAGATTCAGGAGGAAAATAGATTCTGTGACAGGGTGGAGTGTCAGCTTGATTGATTTTATGATGCATATACGTCGGGGATTGGTGGAGCACAGGGATGGGTCGTGGAAAGGAGATTTGGAATCTGTGTCTGGTTCCTCATCCTTTCCTCTCTGGCCCTGTTCTCTTGCTCTGCCATCCTGTTATGATTTATATCTAAAATGTCTCCTGTGTTTGGAAGGTGACTGGATTATGGGGTGGTATAGCTGGCTTGCAATTTGGAAAGCGGAATCTGGCAGGAGAAGACACATCCCCGGGGCATGGCCTGAAAGATTGATTTTCCCTCCCTAACTCCTTTCTCTCTGCTTTCCATCCACTATGCCATGAGCAGCTCTACTCTGCCATGCCTCTCTCACATTCAGTTTCTTCTTTGGAGCCAGCTGACCCTGAACGTGAGCCAAGAGAAACTTCTCCTCCTTTTTTAAGTTGTTCCAGCAACAAGAAAGTGACTAAGACAAATTCTGCTATCAAGAGTAAGGTTGTTGCTGTGACTACAGGACTGTGTGGTTCAAAGGCCTCTTTGGACCTTATTCCCAGGAGGAATTTGGAAAGGTTTAGGCTAGAATACTGTAAACCAAGTTTCGTGGCAGATTCTGGTCAGAGCTCAGAAGACCAGAATGTTAATAAAAAGATGTATGGTAAAGATCATGCTTAGGAGGTTTCAGATGGGAACAAGGACACTATTGGCAGTTGGACTCCAGGTCATGCGTGTACTGTGGTAGAAATTTGTGTACATTTTGCTCACGTTGTAAGACTTTGAGGCAGACTAAGGGTGGTAGACTAAAGTGGGACATGATGGCACATGACTGTAATCCCAGCACTTGGGAGGCTAAAGCAGGAGAATTGCTTCGAATTTGAGCCCTGTCTATGCCCTGTAGTGAGTTTTAAGTCCAGCCTGAACTACATAATGAGACCCTGTCTATATAAATAAATAAATAAATAATAAATAGAGTGGTGACCTAATTAATCTATCAGAAGAAATTTGAAAATTTCAAGTCAGCCTAACATTCAGCCTGTAGTATGGTTATTGCTTGGTACTTTCAGCAGGATCTGTGAGATAGGAGCAAAAAGCCAATTTAAAGAGTTCAGTTTTTCCCACAGCTCCACCAGCATTTGTTGTTGGTTGATTTCCTGATAATAGCCCTTTTTTCTGGAGTGAGATAGAATGTCAGTGTTGTTTTAATTTGCATCTTTCAAATAACCAGTGATGAACATTTTTCATAATTTATTTGCTGTTTTTACTTATTCATCTGAGAAGTGTGTATTCATTTTAGGTGACCATTTTTGGATTGGTCCTTTAAGTTTGGGGGGGTCTGATTTGGGGGGATTTTTTTGAGTGCTTTATGTATTCTAGATGGTAGTCCTTTGAGGAACAACTGGCAAAGTTGTTTCCCACACTGTGGGTTGTCTCTGTTAGTGGCTTCTTTTGCTGTGCAAAATCTTTTTAATGAGATCCCACTTGTTGATCTTTTGTAATATTTCCTGTGCGATTGGAGTTTTGTTCATACAGTCTTGCCTACATCTTTGTCTTCAAGAGTTCTACCTATTCTGTCTTCCAGAAGATTTGATATTTCTGTTTTAATATTTAGATCTTTGATCCATTTTGATTTTAGTTTAGTACATGGTAAAAGATATGGGTCTCATTTTAATCTTTGAAATGTGGAAAACCAGTTTTTCCAGTGCCATTTATTAAAGAGGCTATCTTTCTTTGAGTGAAGGTATTTGGCTCCTTTGTTAAAGATAAGGTAGCTGAGTGTGTTGGGAGTTGTCTCTGCAGTTCTAATCTGTTCCGTTGATCCTCGGGTCTGGTGTGTTGTTTTTGTTTTTGTTTTTTCCCATAGCATGCTGTTTTTATCACAGTAGCTTTGTAGTATAATTTCAGTCAAGGATTGTGATGCCCTCTGACTTGCCTTTGTTGCCCAGGATTGCCTTTGCTATTCTAGGTCTTTTCTGGTTCCAGATGAGTTTCAGGAGTGTTTTGTATTATTCCATAAGACATACTGTTGGTATTTTAATCAGGATTGCATTAAATCTGTGTAACAATTTTAGATGTATGGTCATTTTCACTATATTGTTCTTACCAAAGAAGAAGGGATATCTTTCCATTTTCTGATACCCTCTTCAATTTCATTTTTCAGAGTACCATAGTTTTCAATGTAAAGGTCTTTTACTTCCTTCACTAGATTGATTCCTGGATATTTCATTTTTTTTTTTGATGCTATTGTGAAAGATGTTGTTTCCCTAATTTCTCTCTCAGTGAGTTTGTTATTTGTGTACAGGAATGCTATTGATTTTGAGTGTTGGCTTTGTATCCAACTACACTATTGAATTTGGTTGTTAAATCTAGAAGTCTTTTGGTGGAGTTTTTGGGGTCTTCTAGGTAGAGTACCGTGTCATTTGCAGATAATGATAATTTAAGTTCTTCTTTTCCTAACCTTATTCCTTTTATTTCTCTCTTTTATCTAATTGTTCTGGCTAATATTGCCAGAACTATATTGATTAAGAGAGGTGATAGTGGATGTCCTAGCCTTGTTCCTGAGCTTAGAATGAAAGCTTTCAGTGTTTGTCCATTTAGTATGATGTTGGCCTTTGGTTTGTCATAGATGGATTTTATCAGATTGAGATAAAGACCATCAATTCCATTTTCTGTACGTTTTTATCATGAATGAGTGTTGGACTTTGTCAAATGCTTTTCTGCATCTGTTGAGCTGATCATATGACTTTTGTCCTTGACTCTGTTAATATGATGTATTACATTTATTGATTCATGTATGTTGAACCATCACTGGGTCCCTGGCATGAATCCCACTTAGTCATGATCTATAATTTTCTTGATGATTTGCCAGTATGTTATTGAGGACTTTTGCATCTATGTTCATTAGGAATGTTGGTCTGTAGTACTCTTTTTTTTTTTGGTGGCTCTTTTTCTGGTTTGGTATCGGGGTAATGCTTGCTTCCAGAGATGAATTTGGGAGTATTGCTTCCCTTTCAATTTCATTAAAGAGTTGAAGAAGTAGCTGCAGTAGGTCTTTTCTAAATTTCTTGTAGAATTCACCAGTGAATCTCACAGGGCCTGGACTTGTCTTTGTTGGCAGGTTTTTATTACATGTTCAGTTTCATTGACTGATACTGGTTTAGTTAGAATTTTCACATTTTCTTGATTCAGCTTTAGTAATTCATATATATCTAGGAATCTGTCCATTTCTTCTGTGTTTTCCATCTTATTAGCACAGGCTAGTGTAACCACTGTGCAAATCAGTGTGGAGATTACACAACTATAACTAGAGGTTCCAGTTGACCCAGCTACTTTCTTTTTTTGTATCTTCCTGAAAGAATTGTAAGCACCATACCACAACGATACATACACACCCATGTTTATAGCGGTACACTTTGTAATAGTAAAATATTGGAACCAACCCAGATGCCCATCAGCCAATGAATGGATAAAGAAGATGTGGCTTTTTGGACAATAAAGTACTATGCCATAAAAAATTACAAGCTTGTGACATTCTAGCTAAATGAATGCAGCTTGAGGCCATATTCTTAAGTGAAATAAATTGAACACCCGAGTTAAAATACTGCATTGTTTCTCTGGTATGAGAAACCAAAAGTGTAAAGACCAAAATGTTTAATAGATTTTGGGAAATGGGAAGAAAATGTTCAGATAGGAAGGGGAACTAGGGAGGGGGAGGAGGAATGAGAAGGAAGGAACAAGAAAAAAGAATGGAAGGGAAAAAAATGAAACAAAGCTTTTAAAAATGAGGGGAAGAAAGGTTGAAGAGAGGGGAGGGGAATGGGGCAAAAAGAAGCAAAGTATATCATGTACTTTGATGAATGACATCTATGTATATCTAAAATATACCAATAAAATAAAATCACCCCTCACAAAATAAGTAAAAATGAATAAGTAAAATAAGCTCATTTTTGCCAGACAGAAAGGTCCTACAGAGATTGAACAGAGGAGAGCTTGGTTATTGAAAAGATTAGCATTAAAAAGAAGCCAAGTGCTTTACATAAAGACAGTAGGAAAAATGGCTTCAGGGTGTATCACAAATCTGTAAGGTCCCACCCGTCACAGGTGCAGAGGCCGCAAGACTAAGGCCTTGATTTTAGAAATGAGCCCCCAGGCACTATGGTTAAGAAGGGCCACTAGAGAATTGGATTGCTGGACTTCTGTTCACACGGCTCAGCTATTCAGGCACTCGTGCAGCCACTGTTCAAGGGGGCCTGGCTACTGCTTGAGCTGGAAGCAGACCTTGGAATCATTTGTGTGGTGCTGGTTTTACATGCTTGAGAAATTCAAGTGTTGTGGGGTATTGGAGGCTTCTACCCAGATTTCAGAAGGCCTGAGAGGCCAGGCATTTTGCCTCTGAGAGTGTAGTGTGTGAAGCTGTGAGAGTGAAGCCAGAAGTGCACTGGAGATCCCAAAAAGTTGAAGAAACGGAGAAATTGGAAAATCTGAGGAAAGCTGGAAGGGATGAGCAAAGGTAGACACCGTGAAGACTACAACCTACAGTGTCATAGGGGCAGGGCCACTCAAACCATTTGGAGTTTACGTCTCACCACATCTTCCCCTGGGTGCTGTATGTGAAACTACAGGATTTAACATGTCCCCACTGGCTTGAACCACTGGTTGGTACATGCATGATCATCCCATCTGGTAACTTTACCCCAGGTGGTACTAACTGATCTAATTGTACTTACTGGTCTTCTTACTAGTAAAGTTAATAAAAAGTCTATAAATGAACTGAATCTAATTGCTTGAATTTCAATAATTACTATCCAACTATAAATATTAATAATAAAAAATTAATACTATTCATACCAGTTGAAAAATTAATGCAATAATCATTAATTTTCAAGTAATTTGTTTCCATGACCCTGAAGAAACTGTAATATGATGATATCTGGTCTGCTAAATCAACATCTTTCTTGATATTATTATAATCAAAGTCACCACACCCCCACCCCCAGAAGTGGTACAAATTACCTAATAGTCATGCATGTACCACTGGTAATGATGGAATTTAAATCAGAACCACCTGGCAGTGAGATATCGGAATTACAGCCCATCTTGAGCATGTTAATGTTTGACCTGCTGAGTTTCAGTCTGGCTTCCCTCTGATTTATGTCTCCTATTCCTCCTTTGTGAAGTGGGAATGTTTATCTTTACTATTGTGTGTCTACAGTTGTATACCTTTCTTTTTTATTTTTATTAATTTTTCTGGAGACAGGGTCTGAACTCACTTTGTAGCCCAGGCTGGCCTTGAACTCAAGGCAGTCCTTCTGCCTTAGCCTCCTGAGTGCTGGGATTACAGGCATGCACCACCATGCCCAGCTCTTTTTTGTTTTTACAGGGACTGATAGCTAAGAGTTGCCTTAAGTCTCAGAGGAGACTTTCGATTTAAACTTTATAGCAATGTTGTACAGTTAAGACTTTGGTGATTTTTAGAGAAGAACTAAATGCATTTTGCAAAAAGAGATACACATGAGCCTTTTGGAGGCCAGTGGTGGAATGTTATACTTTAGATCTGAAATGACCTGCAAAGCCTCATGTATTTGGAAGGTGGTTGATTTATGGGATAGCTGACTTGCTACTGGAGGGCAGGGTCTGGTCAGAGGATATGGCTCATTGGGGGCATGGCTTGGAAGAATATATGCCCCACCTTACTCCTCTGTTCTTGCTCTGCTTCCCAGCTGCCATGCTGAGTAGGATTCCTCCATCCGGGCCCATCCACCGTACCTTCCTTCCTTCCTTGAACAGCAGCTCTGCTCACCTTTATACCGCCAACATGCCTTCCTGCCTTGGAGCCAGCTAACTATGGACTAAAAAAAGTGACCCAAAATAAACTTCTTCTCCATTAAATTGTGTGGGTTTGGGTATTTTGTCCCAGTGGCTAGGAGAGCAACTAAGACACATGCCCCTTTGAATTGCTGAGTGTGGACTGAATTCTTTTAAGATGTGAACCAAATTAAACCTTCTCTTTCCTCCCCTCCCCCCCCTCCCCTCCTCTCCTCTCCTCTCCTCTCCTTCTGTTTTCTGAAGCAGTCTCACCATGTAGTTTAGGTTGGGATGAACTGGTTATGTAGCCCAGGCTGGCCTCCAAGTTGTGGTGATTTTCTTGCCTCAGCCTCCCAAGTGCTAGGATTACAGGTGTGTGTGTGTGACCACACCCAGCTTCAAACTTCTCTTTTAAGGTGGGGAGTTGGGTGTATATTCCAGCAATGGGAAGACTGACTAATAAAATTCTTAAATGTTGGAAGTACTGACAAAAATATAAAAATACTTTTCTACACACACCAAGTGTGATGTTCTAGATTTATTGAATGGAACTCCTGATGTATACTAAAGAATTACATGTAAGAAAGAAAGGACATACAGACAAAAGAGAGTATCTTTAGGTAGTTCACACACTATGCCAGATGACGTTATAAAAAGAAAGAATGGTATATTCTATTACAGTAAAATAAATAAAACTCTGTCACAAGCAATAAGAAAGGAGCACCACAAAGCTAGCAAATTATTTGTAATGCATATGCTTTGCTCTTCAGACTCAGAATATAAAGCTAATCTCACATGCACCATATATGTATGCATATATGCATACATATACATATATGCATATTATTTAGACCTGTCTAGTCCATATATGTGTGCGTGTGTGTGTGTATATATATATATAATCCCTTGGAGGCATTGCCTTCCCCACTTATCCTCTTTCCTAGATGAGTCTCCCAATGCAGTGTTATTTGGGAAGCTAGCAAAGATTTAGAGCTGCTTAAGCTCACTTGTTCAGTTGCCTTTGTTGCCATGTGGTATTGATATGGAAGTTCAGATTTAAAGCTCATTGGATGTTTGCTCCACATTGAAGCGCTGGCTAGCCTAACACTTTACATATAGGCTTCACTGGGACCACATTGGGTTTCATAAATTTCTTTTCGTTCATTTGTTGAGAAGCTCTGTTATTGTTTCCTATATTGCATCATTGTTACCTGAGTAATAGGAGAGGGAGGAGGAGGCAGCATCATTCATTCAGTCATTGAATAAGTATTGATCTATACTGTGTGCCCTTAATACTGTTTTATGCACTAGAAATAGTAATAGAGAACATAAATTTTTGCCACAATGTGCCTTATATTCTAGAGCAGGTGGGGAGGTAGACAATAAACAAAATATTTATACTGTGAAACATCTATAGAAAAACCTGTACATGAAATCCTGTCCTCTTAATTTTAATATTTCATCTGTGTGGGTATGAATATAAATAATACCCATAACAAAAAGGACTGAGTACTTGATGAATGTAAAACCACAGTTTGCCAAAAAAGTTCTCAATAGCTTGTATAGGGACTTTTTGGTTTCTGTTTGTCTTGCATATGTAAATGGTATATTAGGCAGCCTTTAAAATATTGATGTAGATGCATATTTATGAACATGGAGAGATAAGTGGAAATGTAAGTTAGGAAACATGTTTAGCCTAATCACAATAACATGAGCAATACTCTTTCAAGATTTTGATTCTGAGGAGGGAGTTCATAGTGCCAACCTGGGCTGCTGCTGCTGCTTATTCACTTCATCTGTGGTTTGATGACTTACCTAATGGGTAAGTTTGAGAGTCACTGGCCATATTTATGCCCCTCTTCTATTTAGAGCTGTCTAGTCCACTGTGGCAAACCTATGGCCTGCATGCTGCAGCGGGTGTTAATATCATTGAAAGCTCTAAAAGGTTTGCCCTTGTAGGGGCAGATTAGAGGAGCATGGACAAAAAGCAAAAATAAACAAACCCAGGGCATGGTAAAATTATCACTTGCTTATCTATGTACCATGTACTTGAGAAATATACCCTACCTTATACTTGAGAAATGTATTCCTTGTTACTCATGATTAAGAAACCCCCAGCTGACCTTATCCCTTTCCCAGAAACAAAGGTTAAGGCCCTGATTGGCCTAGACCTCACCAATCAGTGAAGGTTATTTTTAGAACCAAGCTTATCCCTGTAAGTATGAGGTTCATCTCAGACTCAACTGGGCACCCTGAGTAGGGTGCCCCCTCTCTTGCAGCTCACTCTACTGCAAAAGAGCTCTTCTGTCTTCTCTGCATTTGCCACACTTTAAATAAATTTCTCTTTGCACTGTATCAGTCTTTTGTTGGTTGTCTTTTTTTTTTTGGTACTGGGAATCAGACTCAGGACTTTACACTTGCCAGAACTGTATCAGTCTTGACGCTCTCATTTTCGGCTAAGAGCCCTGCTTCTTCATTCTTCACCAGAGTAAGGGCAAGGACCAGAAGAAGTGAGGGGTCATTCTGGGAGACCCTAGCTATTCACTGCTTCTGCCCCAGCCTCCCCACAACACCATCACTGATCTAGTCTTTCCCTTGCCGTTAAATGATTTTTTCATTTACTTCTTGTTTTACTTTCTCATTGCTGAGACACAACACCCCACACCTGCAACTCTAAGGAGGAAAGGTTTATTTTGGCTCACAGTTTATAAAGGTTTCAGTCCATAGTCGGCTGGCTCCAAGGCAAGGCAGCAAGGCAGAGGAGAAAGAGCTCATGGCATGGCAGGAAATAGTGGACGATCAAGGGAGACACCCTTCGAAGCCATGCGCCCAGTGACCCCCCCCTACTCTGACCAGGCTTCCCCTTACAAATCACGTTTAGCTCTACACTCGGTGAAACTATTCCATTGATGAGTATCATACCCCCAAGATCCAGTCATCTCCCAGAGGCCCTACCTATAAGCACATGAGGCTTTGAGGGGACCTCTAGATAGAAACAGTAACACTTATTCATGACCAAGTTGTGCAGAGCCTGCCCCTGTAGGGAAAGGCCTGCCCCTGTGTAGCGCTAAAGCACAACCTCTTTGGGGGTTCACAGCAAGCCCTTTTGGTTCATAAACCTAAAGCTTCTAGTAGTAGCAACAGTAACATTTTGCTTTGTTTCCTTATCTTGTTCATAGCTGTGGGCATGGAAAGCGTTGTTAGTTTTGGGGTGATCTTTTTGGACACTTTAGAATGTGATCCTATTTGTATCAGTGATGTTTACTAGAGAAACATGTAACACAAGATACACAAATATGTGTGAGTTTAAAAGATTGGCTTACAGTGGCCAACCAGAGAGTCACATGTGCAAGAGTGCAGAGGGTCTGTCTACACACTGGAGACCAAAGGATCCAGTCTAAGGTCTGGAGCTCACTGCAGTGTCCCGTGGGAGTCATTATCAGGAGGCCGATGGGTCTGCAGTGGAAGCCAGGAGATGACGTCCAAGCTGAAGGTGAAGACTTGAGCTCCTCTGAAGAAACAGAAGCAAATCCATCCTCCTTTATTTCCTCTGCATACCATCCAAGTGACAAGCTGCCTTAGGGTGTGGAATTGATGAGTTGATTTAGTTAAGCTTCTCCTCATCAAGTTGACATAGTCAATCAACCATCATACTACTTTATTTAATTTTACATAGATTTAAAAGTTTTT
>RJWT010045074.1:0-11678 GCA_004365215.1 Cuniculus paca
TAAGTATTCTTGTCCCTTCTTTTTGATGTGTGCAGCTGCAAAGCCCCGATGAAGGTTTCGAAGGCAAATCTCTTTATGAGAGTTGGAGTGAAAAAAGTCCTTCCCACGAGTTCAGTGGCATACCCAGGTAAACGACCACTCACACTTTCTACCAGATTTCATTGTTGGGTGGAACAGTTTTGAAAATAAAAATATTTTCTTTCAATCATTTATAAAAAAAATTTCAAAGTAAGATTCTAATTACAAGAGTACATGTGGTATGATAAAAATATGGTGAATATTTCAGTGACTTAAAAAATTATCACTGTAAATGACACATTACCATTAATCTCCCTCAAAATACTCCGCCGTACCTTGTACCCACGCGTTCTGTCATTCTTGCCACCTTCTGAAGCAGTTCTGGGAATCTTCTTTCTTGAGTGTCATTAGTTCCACTGTTTGGCTGCCTTAATGTCCGAATCAGTTGAAAATGCTTACCTTTCATGGTCATTTTAACTTCTGGCATGAGCCAGAAGTTGCCTGGTTAATTGGGCGGATGAGAACACACTAGCGTACTTAGTGTCTGCCTTTCTGTTGGATGGTATTTGGCAGCAGCAGTCGCTGTATTTTTTGTCACATCTCATACTGGAAAGAGAACGTCCAGAATTGTTTCAGAAAACATCAAGAATGATAGGATAATAGGGATGTTCTGAGGGAGAGGGATGATTTTGAGGCATACGAATGGCAGTATGTCTTTTACAGTAATAAAGTTTTATTTAAATCCACACTGAATTCTTTGATCATCTTTTGTGCACTTTAAAAAAAAACTTACAATGAAGATAATGATAATTTTCCTTATATTTCTGTTGTCACTCTATGGTTATTCTTTTTTTCTTAACATAGAGTTAAAATATGTTATTCTAATAAAAAATATGAGCATCACTTCAGCAAAAGAAGAAGCACAGATATCTCAGTAGTTATACATACAGCTATCAATAGTATGAATAATTTGAATTATTTAACAGAATTTACCTCTAAATTATTTGAAAGAAGGTTGCTTCTTTTCATTTTATAAGGTACAACAAAGATAGTTGATATATAGAATGAGCTAATCTGAAGGAGAATATTTTCCAACTTTAGGAATATTCTTTAAAATATGATATAAAACAGTCACCCCACAGAATAGTCATAGAGAAGTGACCAGTGAGATCTTTTGACTGTACTTGATGAAAAACTTATTCTGAAATAATTCTGTTCTTTTATCCCTTAAGGATTAGCAAGTTGGGGTCTGGTAATGATTTTGAAGTGTTCTTCCAAAGACTTGGAATTGCTTCAGGCAGAGCTCGGTATACTAAAAATTGGGTGAGTCTATTTTAATAAATTCTTAAGAATTATGAATCTGTTTGAACTGTATAAATAAGTTACTTCAAAAAGTGGCTCATAGATTAGCATAATAGAAGAATTTGGAAGCAGAAGGAAGATGCCTTGCAGTTAGTGGTCTTAATACTATATAGGATAGTTCCTGCATATGACGTCTTAAACATCATAATTCAAGTGCCACTTGCCACCAGTACACCTGTCCACAAGCTTCGACTTTGTGTTGTTTCTGAGTTATTTGAAATATAGAAATTAGAAATATAGAATATAACTTAGAAGTATAGAAATTGTTTTTGACTTTTCTTTTATTCAGAATCAATCTACATCAGGACCTGAAAATATTTGGATGTTTATCTCTTCTTATAGATTCATTCATTAAAACATTCATACATATTTAAATATCAAATGAAATAATACACAAGAGACACTTAAAAGTGATGAGGTTTTTTGGTGTGTTCATGTTGATGGTCTTAGTTTTCATTTTCATCAAAGTACCATAAATACATGGTTTATAAAATCTCGCGTAGTTTTGTAAGAGCTTCTAACTAAAAACAGTGAATTCTTACCTCATTCTAATGTTCACCACATACCTGATTTCCAATCATCAGATGCAGTCTTGCAGTTTCGTTTTTTTTTTTATACCTACCTACCTTCATGTTTATAAACAATAGCTTATACTATTACTTTTTTGTATGTCATTCTGTGTTAAGTATTCTGGTACTCATTTTATGAGAGGGAGACTTCATTCAAGACTGTCGCACCTCGTCATATTGCAGTAGGGAGATGAAATTGAGCTCTGCAGATTTACACTGAGCTCATATCTCAAAAGAAAACTGGGAATTTACAACCAATATTAAATATCTGTAGGTCTTTCTTTGGACTAGTTATTCTTCTCAGACAGGAAATCTTTAATCTCCTGCCCTTGGGACATTAGGCAGGATTACATGGGGTGATAATAATAGATATTAATATTACCTACATTTGCCTTATGGGAAAATTACAACAAAGAAAGGTCAAGTGACTACCACAAGTTCTTGATAATAAATCTTGAAGCCTGGATTCAAACTCTGGCTGACTGATTGTAGAATATCTCTCTTCAACATATCACTACATAAAGTGTTCTTTTGTATCGGCTACAAAAATAAGCAATTTGAAAAATGATTAAAAGGCACAAATTAGCGACACATAGTTTAAGTTGATATGACTTTTATGTGTGTTGCTGGTTTTCCTTACACCTGTATGAACATCATTTCTCTCTCCTTGGTGAAGAGTTTGGGTTCACTACTGAACCCCTAACTGCTCTGACTCAACACACTCTGCTTGGAGATCCATTAATGTACGTAATTTCCGTTATTAAATAATTTGGCATACTTTCCTATACGATATTATATAATACTTCCTTACTCACCCCTGGCAATTCTCTGGCTTTCCAAAATTATTTTTATTCAAATGCAGCGCTTGAAATTTTTCAGACTTCTAAAATGTTTCCACGTCTCTCATTCTTTGTGTGTGTGTGTGTGTGTGTGTGTGTGTGTGTGTGTGTTTGTGTGGTATTTGGGTACTAAACCCAGGGCCTTTGAATTGAGGCATATCCCCAGACATTTTTATAGCTTTTTTATTCTGAGACACAGTCGTTGTGCAAACTGAGTTCAGACTTGTAGTCTTCTTGCCTCAGCTTCCCAGAGTGCCAAGATGACAGGCACATGGCACTGCACCTGGCTGTCTCTGGTTAGGTCAGTTAGGTATCTCCAAAATAATGTTCTAATAATATTGTTTATATCATATAGATATATACTTTACTTGGTACAAGCCTAGAATGTATTCAAGTACTATAATATTAGCCCTTTATTAAGTAACTTATTGACATGCTCAATAATTGTTTCTTTATTCATCATTGATCAAACATTCTTACTAATAATACTAGTAAATACAGTGCTATGCATTTTGTTATAAGCTATCTTATGAAAGATACATTTGTGGTTTTTTTTTTGTAGGAAACAAACAAATTCAGCAACTATCCACTGTATCATAGTGTCTATGAAACTTATGAGTTGGTGGAAAAATTTTATGATCCAACGTTTAAATATCACCTCACTGTGGCCCAGGTTCGAGGAGGGATGGTGTTTGAACTGGCCAATTCCATAGTGCTCCCTTTCAATTGTCAAGATTATGCTGTAGTTTTAAAAAAATATGCTGACAAAATCTACAATATTTCAATGAAATATCCACAGGAAATGAAAACATACGGTGTATCATTTGGTATGTTACACTTCCTCTTTCGAAATTTGTTATTTGTATGTTCCCATTAATTTCTAAAATGCAATAACATACATTAGGTCATTTATTGTTTGCCACCATTCTTTGTGGCCAAATAATCTGTTTATGTCTATGAATACATTTCCATTTCATAGATACTAACGTATTAAAATACTCAAAATATGAATGCTTTGTAAAACACAAAAGAATATGACTTCTGTATTCTGATTTTTAAAACTAAAGAATGATACCATTACAAATTATATTCTTAGTTTTTGATGATTCCAATTTCTGTTTCAGATTCACTGTTTTCTGCAGTAAACAATTTTACAGAAATAGCTTCTAAGTTCAGCAGGCGACTTCAAGGCTTAGAAAAAAGCAAGTATGTTCTACATTTATGTATATGATAGATATAATTAAAAGGATATACTAGTCGACACCTTTGTTGACAAAATATCTTCAAACAAGATTCTGCTGATTTCTGTCTTCCTCTACCTCAGTGCGTCCTACACCAGGTTGCTGAATCTCTCCAAGACCTCTTTCCAAATTCTGAATGAGAGCTATGCTGCTCAGAAACACACCACCTCCTTACTGCACGTGGATGAGTTTCAACGTCCACATCTAAGCACTGAGTGTTCTCTCTGCTATGTGACCACAACTGTTTCCACTTTTATTTCTTGCTCTTTCACTCTCTGTACAGCATACCTCAAATTATCTTATTCCTAGAGCATAGTTCTATTTTACCTCTTCGTGAAGTCATTATTTCCATATGGAAATACAGTAGTACCTCGGTTCACAAACTAATTCTTTGCTCAATTCTGGTTGCAAATCAATTGAATGGGAACTGAATCAAATTTCCTGGTAGAGTCAGTGTTGAACCTAATCGTTAAATTTGATTCTGTTGTCAAATTCAGTTTGCGATCAAAATTGTTGAAAGAATGAAGTTTGTGAAGTGAGGACCACTGTGCTGCACTCATTTCTGCCCCCACCTGGGAAAATTCAGCTTATCCAGAATAGTAAATATTGTGAAGCCATTGGTTTTGGAAGCATTAAACATTTTGGATTGATTCTGTATAAGATCCTAAATATAAACCATGATTTGAACCTAATTTTAACGTAGATTGAAAAATATGTCAATACTAAGGAGATGTCAGACTGGCACAAGCTGCCGCAAGCTCTGTAATTGCTGTGCTAACTATAGACACGCAGGTCTCCAAAGAGTGCCCGAGTGTTGGCAGCCAGTTAAGCCCTTCCAGGCACAGTTTGTCAGGATAACGGTTGTGACCTGTGGTCCAGCCACATCTGTATCCAGCGGAGCTCTACTCTTAGATGGCACATCCAGGGTGGCAGAGGCTGTAGCCCAGCAGTCAGACCTGGAGAGGAGCATGAGGCTCCCACCCAGGCGGCGTTGGCTGTCTAAATCAAAGAAGAGTAACAAGTCCCTTTTGGGGGAGGGTCGGCCCTCCTATCCCATGTCTCTAAGCATTTACGTCTTGCTTTACTGCAAATTGAACTCTGCGCCACTTAAGGAACATATGAGAGTTTTTAAATGGTAGCCACAGAATCAGAAGTCCAGCAAGACAGACAGAGACAGAGAAATATGAAGGGAGGAGGGAGAAGAGAGGATTGGAGGTGGGGAAAAGAGAGAAAGTTGTATGTGTGTTTGTGCATTTCCACGTATGTGTGTCCCCGTGAATTCTTGTTATGTAGCAGTATTTGTGAATTTATCTTTCATTTAATCATCTCTTTTGCTGATATGAACTGCTAACAAAGTCTGTGCCTTTTTCATACAATTACAAAAACTGGTAAATAATGCTAAATAATTTTTGAAAATAGTTTATTTGAAAGGCTAAGGAAGAAAGATCATTGTGGCAAGGCCAACCTGGAATACATAATGAGACTATGTCTTAAAAGAAAAAAGAAAAAAAAAGAAAGAATGTATGTAGCTCAAATCTAAATTGTGAGGTCTTTTGTTATTCCTATTTTCCTTTTGTTGACATAGTACTATTAAAAGAAGAATATTTACCTCCTATTTTACTCTAAAACTTTATGTTTGTGAACTGGGGCATGTTGATTAATAACTTTACCTTAATTGTTTATGAAGTAAAGCTATTACCCTTCAACTTGGAGGATTGTTCTGAAGATTAAAAATAACAGTGTGTAAACAGTAGGTGATCACTAAGAGCTATTACTAAAACTAACATAAAAATTAAGATCTAATTAATGAATAAACATTCCTTATTTTACTGATTATTTGTCATTAATTATGCAGAGTTAGTATATTGAATTCAGTACGTCATTGTTGAACTACTCAAGGCTGGTTGACAAAATTTCAATTATATCGAGTCATTCTTAGCATAATAACAACTTTACCACTAGCCTTTGGAATTGTGAGTGAGCTCTGTGGGAATGTTTGAAACATTGCAGGTACTTGAATATCATTGAAAGGATAAAGTAAATGCCATTTCTTATGTTCATGACAAGTTTAAAAAGAATATTACTGTTTGTCATTTGCTAAATATTGGTAACTTTCCAGGAACCTAGCTAATATAATATTTCTTACTAATGGGATTAGCTCAGAAAAGCATTAATATTACCTATGATATTATCAGAATCTCTTTACACTTGGGTTTATCAATTATTATTTCAGTACACATAAATGTACTATATTTTCCACTACCACAACACTGCTTCATAAGGTTCTGAAGAATTATATTTTATAGGACTTTTAAAATATGACAATTACATATGCTGTTGTTGTTTTTGCTGATTTTTTTAGGTTGCTGGGTAGTACATAAGTTTACATGAAATTATAATCATTATATTTATTTTTTAGCCCAATATTATTGAGGATTATAAATGATCAACTGATGTTTCTGGAACGAGCATTCATTGATCCTTTAGGATTACCAGACAGGCCTTTCTATAGGTAAGAAAAAAAATAAGTATCATTTTAAAATGTTCTTGCACTGCAAAAGGTATACCATAGTTGATTTCCTTCACATAAATAGAAAATTTAAAACTAAATGTAATAAATGATGAATATATTTTATATAATATGATCTACATATATCTTTCTTTCTGGCATATTGTTTTTCATGTCTGATTACAAAAGAAACTTTTTTTAGGAAATCTAGAAGATTCAGAAAGACTCAGCAAGAAACACAAATTTCCCCAATCCCATCAGTCAAATACTAAATCATTTTTATATTTTGATATTATTCCTTCTCCTATTTTAAATATATTTGTGTTTATTCATAAATATAACAATAAATCGATATATGGGTATGTGTAATATGAAATATATATTATTCACTCCTTTAATGCTGACATTTAGGGTTTTCCCCCCTAGATTTTTAAAAGTACATTTGTACCTGACTGGTACCAACTATTTTCAAGTTGATCATACTAAGTGTTGTAAAATGAGTTACAGCATTAAACAGCCCCATCTTTCTTTGTAGGGAATACCAGGAGCTGGTGTTGGGAGTAAGTAAGGTGTCATCCAGATAGGGTGACTGGTTTGCAAACCAGCATTCCTGTGCCCCTGTACTTCACCTTTTTGCTTTGCTACTTGTCCTCTTCCTGGGCTGGTCCGTGAACTGGCTTGCCCCTTCAATAAAGCAGCCTCTACCTAGGCCAGATGGAATGTTACAGATTTGTTTTTAATGATTTTTCATGCTTTCAGCGAAGCACTGTAACATGTTCATATGCCTTTTTCAAAGAGTAGATAAATTCAGTAGTTAGTTGGCTGGTTGCAAACAGGACTTAATGATCATAGTGATATAGTCAGGAGGCAGCTGAAGTCAACACTTACTTGGAGTGCTCATTGCAGCAAATACTTTTTAACTTCTCAGACCTCAGTTTCCTCCATTGTGAAGTAGTAATATCAGCTTTGTAAAATTTATCGTTGGGAATTTAAAAAATTGTGGCCAGGGATGCAACTCAGCAGCACAATGCTTGAATGCTTGGCCAGCATCCCCAGACCTGTGTTTAAGCTCTAGTACCACCAAAAAAAAAAATAAAATAAAATAAAATAAAATAAAATAAAATTTTAAACGTAAAAAAAAAAAGATTTACAATTTTTAAAATTCTTTTCTTTTTAAATAAGTTAATTCTTCCACACCAAACATAATCAGTACTAGGTAAACAGCTATTACTGTCATTGTTTGAATTACTTGTTTAATGCAAAAATGTGGTATGTACTGGTAGATCATAGGCTAGCCTTTGGAGATTATTGAACTTGGAAGTTCAGATGACAAGTGGTTTATTCAAATCATAAATTACGAATATGCTATCCAGGATTACAGAGTGCTCTTGTTTTTCTCTTGTATATTGTTCATGCAACTAATTAATAGAAAACTGTTTTATTAACAGGCACATCATCTATGCTCCAAGCAGCCACAACAAGTATGCAGGGGAATCATTCCCAGGAATTTACGATGCTCTCTTTGATATTAAAAGCAAAGCAGACCCTTCCAAGGCCTGGGCAGAAGTGAAGAGACAAATTTCCATTGCAGCCTTCACAGTGCAGGCTGCAGCGGGGACACTAAGAGAAGTAGCCTAGGAGGGTACTGAAAAGAAGTCCTGCTGAACTGCTGTGATCCACTGAAAAATAAAAGTGTGAGATTATAGGTATATATGTGTGTGTATAAGTATGCATGTGTAGACATATACTTTTTTTTGTCATTGTAAACCAAACAAGAAAAATGGACAATTTTTATTCTATAATTATAGATTGTTATTCTGAAATTGAGAAGTTGAACTAAATGTTAAAACTAAGAAGAACAGGAAGAACAGCTTCGTATAGTAATACTTGTCTACTACTATCAGAACATCAAGTCTAATACAGCACTTCCAGATCTAACCATGTCACTGCACACGAGAAAAACATCAGTCCTGAGCACACTGGGGTAGGGCACAGGGCAGCTCCCCCAGAGCCGTAGGGCCTCCTGGCCACCCCAGCCTGGGAGGATCTCTCCCCACCACACCTACTGGGAAGTTCTGAGGTAAATTTACTTCTAGTAAATGTAGCCACTTTATACTGTAAAGGACAACTACTTTTTTATTATTTGTTTTATCTGTACATGTGTAGTAGTACATAATGTTTCCATCCTTTGTGTAGTGTTTGTACATGTGCATAACACATTTTAATTCTTTTATTCATTACCTTTCCCTTCCCTTCCACTCATCTCTTGATCCCCTCCACTCATCTCTTGATCTCCTTCCTTTTTTTAGAAACATCTAGCCAGGTGTGGTGGCACACACCTGTAACCCCAGCACTCCAGAGGCTGAGGCAGGAGGATTGCTATGAGTTCAAGGCCAGCTCGAATGACATAGGAAAATCCTGTCTCAAACAAACAAACAAACAATATATAACATAAATACAGTATATAAAATAACAAAATGAACACTTGTAAACCAAATAATCCTACTCAGGACAATTTCCAATTATTTTTTATTTTCATGTGCTACTGACCAGTATGCTTTTTGTGCCAGAAATACTGTTTCTTGAATTTTGTATTTCTTTCTTGTTTTTATGATTTTACCACACATGACTGTATTCCTTATGTTTCAGCTTTGTATATAATCTGACATTTTATAATTAAACTCGTATTACTTGCATTTTTTCTGATACGTTTTTCCATTCACATTTGAGGGTTCAGCCAGGTATCATTCTGTATCCCTCATACCAAACATTTCTGTGCATGACAATTACCCTTGTCAGTCAAGGTCCGAAGAATTTGCTGTACAGGTGAAAGATAAAAGAAGTGGCCACAACATAGAGGACTGAGCTACAGCAACCAGTGAAGAGCTACCCTCACTGTGGGCCTCCCTTGATGGCAGAGAATTGCAATGGTTCCGTGCTAGGTCAAAGCTTGCTGCACACCTTCTGGAGCTCCCTAAAAACTTGTCTTCTAGGCAACTATGAAAAGTTGAAGTGTAGTACTTAAAAATAACACGACATGTGGCAAAAAGATAACTAGAAACAGTTTCATCAATTAAAGTCCATTCTGACCCTTATCATATTTTATCCAAGACATCAACTGTTCCAAGGACAAAGTGTTTCCTGTATTGGAGTATCGTATGGAACCAATTGGAAACCCAGGTAACGAAATACTCTAGGCTTTTTAGTTGTTTAGTATTTATATGCATCATTGGGAAATTTTGAGGAGTCTTTCAATCTACTCATGTTGACAATCAAGATTAAGAGACACATAAGACAAGGGCCAGGGATCTAGCTCAGTGGCCTAAGTGCCTGCCTGGCAAGTGCAAGGTCAGGAGTTCAATCTCTGGTGCTGCCAAATAAAAAATAAATAAACATAAATAAAATAAAATAAAATAAAATAAAATAAAATAAAATACACAAGAAAACTGCCTTGTTTTCCCCAAGTCAGAAAGGGTCTTTTCCTCCCAACCACTTCTCCATCTCACTCCCCCCAAATTGGATTTCTTGAGTATCTCTAAAAATACTTCTAAGCAGAATGATTTTCAACTATATGCCTAGTGTTAGGAATACCTGCATCCCAGACACATTGGGGAATATATTATTATAAGTTCGGCCTCAAGATAACTGCTATACTTTCAAATGTGCATTTAAAATCCACTTTTATAGACCTTGGGCTCCTACATTGAAGTTCATGTGTAGCATATTAGTGAGGCCAAATTGAAGGAGCCTAAAAGTAGAGTAAGAGTTACCAGGGGATGGGGGAGGTTGGATAAAAGTTAAACATTAATGGATATTGAGTATCTTTCTTGGAATGATGAAATGTACTAGAAAAGACAGTTATGATTGTTGTACTACTCTGGATATACTTTTTAAAAATCACAGAATACTTTTAAAAAGCTATTTTCTATGATGTGGGAATCTATCTCACTAAACACATTTTCAGAAAAGCCATTGCTGATATGCTATTAAATGCTCCATAACGAGGTTATAAATCTCATTGTGCATATCTGTGATCACAGCTACTCCAGAGGCTAAAGCTAAAAAAAGTGAAGGTCAGTCTGAGAAATTAAGCAAGACACTGTAACAAAAGATATTTTTAAAATGTCTGGGAGTGTAGATCAATGTTAGAGTGGATGTCTAACACCTGTGAGGCCACACGTTCAATCCGCAGCACAGAGAGAAAGAGAAGAAAAAAGGGGAACTGTGGGATCTGTACTGGGTAGCCAAGCACTCTGCATAATGAGCCGGGAAGATCACGAATTCAAGCCCAACCTAGGCAACATAAAGTAGACAGCCTCTCACAATGAAACCATGAAAAATGAGCTGGGAATGTAGCTCAGCACAGTACCCTGGGTTCAATTCCCAGTAGAGCAAAAAAGCAAAAAGAATCAGGAATGAGACTTGTCATTTCTGGAAAAGACCTTTTGTTGTTCTCTAAGATTCTCTGTGATTATTTCAAGTTATTAAACACATGAATATGTAGGCAGAATTCTCACATATATCTAATGCACGCCTTTAGCAAAAGTACATGTCAGAAAACATTTTAGTCATATGTGAAAGTAGATTTAGGTTTAAATATCTACAATTTGGAAACATTCCAGATTTTCACGAATATTCATGACTTTTGTCAAGGAGCTAAAGCTCTTGTAAAGATTGATTCAAAGAGACAAAAAGAACATGAAAGATTATGTAATGTCAGAAGAAAAATAAATATAAAACTAGTGAGAGAAAAAATATCCCTAACTTTTTTGCTTGTAAGTCTGCATAGGTGCAGGAGCAGACAGCATCAGGCAAGATTTCTTCTACAGTTCCTTGCTGAAAAATTGCTCTGCATATCTCTAATGAAGATTTATTTATTTACTGTTTATTCTTGGTTTTCTGAGAGAAAGTCTCATTATGTAGTTCTGACTGGTTTTGGACTCACTATGCAGCCCAGACTGGCCCTGAACTCCCTGTAATCCTCCTGCCTCAGCTTTGAGAGGGCAGGGAGTATAGGCTTATATCACCACACCCAAATCATGATGTTTTATATTAATATTTTAGGTTTTTTAAATAAAAATCAATTTTTAAATTGCAAAGTGACTAGAATCAACCAAGTTCCTCAAACTCTAAAACAAGC
>RJWT010045075.1:0-11676 GCA_004365215.1 Cuniculus paca
ATCTTTTCATGCTTTTATCATATCTAACTCTATTTGATACTTAACAGAGGACCCCAAAGCTCTGTAAAATCACTATTGTTACCATGGTAACCTCTCTCTCTTTCTTTTTCCTCTCTCTCTCTCTCCGTCTCTGTCTCTCTCTCTCTCTCACACACACACACACACACGCACACACAAACACACCCCTACCTCTGCCAGCAATTCTCACCAATACAAGGCATATGGAAATTGTACTCACACATGGCCATCTTTAATACCCTCATGTTTCTGTTCCATGTAAAAAAGTATGGGACAGTCCCAAGAAACTTGAGGTCATTCAGGGACCTTCTGAGGATTATGTGTCACCGAGTTCCTGTATAACCGAAAGTTGAGAACTTCCTATTAACATCAGCTCTTTAGTTTATTTCCAAGCTGCAGGGATTTGTGTATACTGTATCAGAGTGGCCACTGAAAGTAAAAACTAAGCAGGTAGCAGGCAGTAGGTGAAAGCAGTATTGATGAATTTCCGCGACTAGGAGACGTATCATCTGGTGGCTTTTCTTACAAAAATCTTGTGGTTAAACAAATGGGCAAATGCAGTATTTGTCTTAGGGTCCATTTCTCCCTATGACTTCAGGGTATAACTAAGTAAAGTAGTAATTCTTGGAATATCTCTGAGGTCACAGATAGAAGAAACATAGAGGGTCCCAGGGTCAACTCCAGAGGCACGTCAGCACTAGAAAACCAGCTCGATTGAACAGTTCAAGGTTTCCCTAATTGATGGTCTCTAACTCAGCGGCACCCACAATACTAACTTGGGCCTTCTCCATAGAGCACCGACTAAATTCTGAACGGGTAAGTGAACACTAACTTACAGTGCAGGTTGGGTGATTTTTCACAAACTGCAACATCTTGTTAGTGGAATGTAGCCAGCCCAGCTCAACATAATGCTGCAAACCAAAACCATCAGGGCGACCGTAAACACAGGGACTCTTTCCTACATCCACTTTCCACACAATCTTCAGAATGACATTCATTTTGCTTTCTTCCTGGTTTATTTTTTTTAAGTGGGGCTACCTCTAATGTTTTGCTCTTTCACAACCACTAAAAAACTTCACAGAATCAAGTTTTGTATCTTCAGATTCTCACTTCTGATATCCCTGACAATCACAAAAAGCCAGTTAAACAGCGCTCCCATTTTCTAAGCTTTCACAGAAAGAAATAAGGGAAACAGGTATACTAGGACATAAGCATGTGTGTCTATAGGTGCGTGTGTGTGTGCTCCATATTTTGCATATCTGCACGTGTGAACTATGTGTATATAAATCTGCAAGTGTATGTGAATGTGTGTATATTGTATGTATGTGACTTGTGTGCACTGGACGTAGATGTGTATATCACACACATGTATGTACGTGGTATGTATGCACCAGATGTGTTTGTATTGTGTGGATGTGTGTTCATATATAGTATATGTAATATTTGGTATATATTGTGCACATACACGTGTGCTGAGTGCATACTGTATGTATGTCTCGCGTATGTTTTATATGCATGTTGTGTGTGTGTTTAGACGCAATATCTCTTCTATGTGCAGCTGGAATTTCCTGTCTGTCCCATCCTAGAACAAGACAATGCTTACTCTTCAGGTCGGAGCCTGTGAGTCAAGCACTATTGTTGGACTGCAAAGTTTGAATCAGCTTGAGTCATAAGGAAAGCAAATTTGGAGCCTAGGGCTATCCTATTACAAATGGAAAAGAATGAGCTTTTTAAATTTAAATTTTTATTTTCAAATGACAAATAATAATTGTATATATTCATGTATTCATGGGGTCTAGTGAGATGTATTGATCTATGTACCTATTGTGATTACATCAAACTAATTAACTTACCCATGGCCTCACATACTTTGTAGTTGAGAATGCTTAAAATCTATTCTCTTAGCAAATTTTGAAATACATAATAATTATTATAAACCATGGTTAATAATTAATAATAATAACCATATGGAGCAATAGATTTGGAAAAGTTATTCCTCCTAACTGAAACTTTGTTCCCTTTGGTTGACTGAAGATGGCTTTTGCTGGCAATTAAACTTTTTTGACAAATTTCTCATTTGTTTCTTCATATGCAATTTTTACTTACTTTAAGAAGAGGAAGATAAAACGAAAATGGAACTATTTGGAATTCCTACGGGAATATCGAAGAATCAAGTTGGTTTTGTTTTGTTTTGTTTGTCCTTAAAGTGTTGTCTGTGCTCTGACTGGGTAAACTAGGAGGAAGAAGACAATCAGGATGAGTTGATTTAGGATTCTCAGCACCAGATTCTACCAGTAGCTTGCTTTTCTCTAGTCTATCTAGCCAATATTAATCTGCCTCCAGTTGGAAACTGGAGAGCCTGTGAGATACGTAGCACATTATCAAAGAGATTAACCTCAAAGTTCCCCTGCAGGTTTATACTCTCCTCCAGTATTTCCCCATTCTTTGCAGGTAATTAACCTCTGTAAGGACTTTGAGCACTGAGTGTATTAGGTGCTCCTACAAACTGATGGCAAATTAAAAATCAGGGGAGAGGACAATTGCAAAATATATTTCCAGGCTCACTGGAAAATATATTTACATTTAGTGAAGAAACTACACACAAGTTTTCAGGAACATATGAATCACTGAATTTGTAGCACTGGTAGGGACCTCAGAAAATAAAATCATGCTATGTCATCTTCTAATAATGAGAAAATGGAGGTAAAAGAGGGAGAGCAACTTGGCAAGTCATAGTTATTCAACTGGCACAAATTTAGCCTGTGCTGCCCAAAGCGAGATCCCACAGCCCCACTGGGCGCACACTCTGTCCACGGGATCCCCATCAGAACCGCTTTGGTCCTCTGTCCTCTATACCTGCTGTCCTCACATCACCTGACTACATTTTAGGGAAGGATTACAAAATAATGACTATGCTCTGAAAACTGAGAATGAGACAAAGAGAAAAAGGAGATGAGAATGGAGACAGGAAGAGAGTCAACAAACAACTCCTTGTAGTGCCTGCAATCACTACCTTTCATTCATTTATTTATTTTTATTTACTTTGCAGTGCTGGGGATGGAACTCAGGGCTTCGCAGATGCTAGGCAAGTGCTTTGCCACTGAGCTACAGCCCAAGCCCACTTTCATTATGTTTAAATGCATGATGAAATAATAGGATAGAACCTTAATGTACTCTGTATTGCCAAGGGTGGCTTTCTGTTAGAATTTTGCTGTGGTTGTCACAGAAATGTGCCTTTGGAACCAGGTTCCAAACCATCAATTGCTCCTTTTTATCACAGTCACCATCACAGGATAGTGGCAAAGCCCCTTGAGGGTAGAATCTTTGTCCTGTTCACTATTATATTCCCTAAACCTACAAAACACACAAAATAAAGTACATTTTACTGAAAGACTAAATAAAAATTCCTGATAGGAAGGAAAAAGAAATATGCAATGTGGCAATGGATATGCTCTATGATAATTTTCTATCAAGGAAAAACTTCATACCTAAAAAAAATTACTAGACAATTTTTGTATTTATAAAAAGTAATGTATATTAAAAATGTGAAGCACTTATTAAGCAGTTACTATCAGTTTTGTCTACTAAGCAGGTACCATTAGTTAATAAGCCAACAGAATTTCTGAGTTACAAAGCACTTAAGAGTCTGAAGCAGAAAGTCAAGAAAGCATGTTACAGGGTAGTAAATAAATAACCTGTGAGAAGATACGCTGAACAAATAAATAAACACAAACACATATAGTTGGGCTAGTGTACAAATGGAAGCTAGGCATTGTGTGTACAAACAGAATAAAAGAGGTCATTGTGTGCGCTACGGTCTGAATGCTTGTGTCCTTACAAAATTCCCATGTTGAATCCTAACTCCCAGGATGCTGGTGTTAGGAATTGGGGCTGGTGAGAGATGATTAGGCCATGAGGGTGATGTATTCACAAATGAGATTGGTGTCCTTATAAATGAGGCCCTAGGAAACTGCTTTGTACCTTCTGCCTTACAAGGACACACTGAAAAGTCACCATCTACAAACTAAAGCAGGAGTCCTCAACTGACACTGGTCTGCTGGTGCCTTGATACTGGGTTTTTATCCTTCAGAACTGGGAAAAATAAATTTCTGTGTAAAACCTACCTAGCGTATGGTACTGTATCATAGCACCATAGTTAGAGAGGATGCTATATCCTCTAACAAGTTCTGTATAGTTTATGATTTATAACTGGTGTCTTTATCATCACTAATATCAACATTTCTCTTTGTGCTTTTAAATTCAAATCTCTATCTTAGCAGCTATATCCCAGTCACAAAGTATATAGCTAACAATCTGGGTTCTCAGATCATTTACTAGCTGCATAAGGAAGTAGAATTATAAATCATATTAAGTATATAGTGTTATGGCTTCTGTCTAGATGTCCCTCAAAAGCCTCATGTGGTCATAGGTGGGCCCTTTTTAGAGGTGGCTAAATCTAACGTGTGTGATTGATTCACGGTGCAATGCTAGGTTTAAGGGGGGTGGTGATTACTAAATCAGTACTGACTGGCTTGGCACCATCCAATCCCAGTAGCCTGGATAAAATATAAGGGACAGAAAAAGGCTTGCCTTACCCTTGGTTGCTTGCTTACTTGCTTTTGCTGTCTTCTGCTTGCCATGAACTGGTTCTCCTCTGCAATGCCCCTCTGCTAAGTCTTGGAGCCAGCTGATTATGGACTGAAACTTCTGCAAACTGAGCTAAATAAACCTTTCCTACCTTACCTTGTGGGTATTGGGTATTTTGTCTCAGCAACGCAAAAGTAACTAATATAGGTAGGTTTGATCATATTAACAAATGTAATGATAAGATCTGCCTATTTTAAAGATTCGAGAAAGATAATTGCATCTGATTAATACGTATACATTTATACAATGGATACAAATAGTTAAACACTGAAAAACTTTGATATAGTTTTGGCCATTGTGATTGCATAACAATAATAATAGCAACCACTTTTAAAAAAATATAAGTTGGGAACAGTAGTGTGTTACTTTTCTTAGGTCTCATCTGGTGTTTTATAGTTTTATTTTAGAGGTAAGGAAACAAGTTCAGCAGATACATAACAGGTATAAAACCTTGAACTGGCAAATGTGGTTCAAAACCTGAGTGAATGACCATAGACTTCCTATACAGCCAGAGATCTTAATAGACAGGAAGCTACCTACACACATCTTTCCCGAACTCCTTAACATCAGTGCATCTTTTTTATACCAACTGGCCCGTGACATCATGGTGAAGAGCACAGACTTGGTCCTGAGATTCTGGGCTCAGATTCCAGCTGTACTGCTCACTAGTGCACATCCTGCCTCTCTGTGCCTGAGTATCCACATCTCTAAAAGTGGACTCACAATAGTGCCAAGAGAATGGATAACTACCCACTCTCAGGCCATTGTGAGGATTGAATGCATACACAGCAGAGTACACGGTAGATGTAAATGTTTAGAAAGAACATTGAATGTGGGGTCCAGTGGCCTTAGCCAGTGATACACCGTATGATCTTGGGCAAGGGATCCAAGTTTCCTGATCTCCTTGTCTTCATTTTCAAAAACGGATGCCCACTGTCTGGCCTCCTTCTGGGAATATCACAAGAAACAATGGAAGACAAGATACGTGAAAGTGCTTTTGAGACTAAAAAGTACCTTATGGTACTACATACATGTGAATTATCATCATCAACATTCGGCCTCCTCACACCTAGGAAGTTGTCTTTATCCTGATTTCCCCTGCCTGAGAATTTCACATGAAGCACTGGTTCCAAAGCCTTGACACCAAACTCCCTATAATACTAGAAAAAATGTTCAGTCACCCAGGATGCAATCAAATGGAACTCTATTAACCTGCTCCTTCTGCACATGCGCCATGAGAAGGTAACGGATGCACACCATGAGCCAAAAGCACACCAAGACTCTGAACTACCTTCAGGGAAAGATTAAATTACGTTCAGCCTAGTTTATGATGAAGCATATTTAATTATGCTCAAATTATTTGAAAATGCGTGACCTAGGAAAAGACAGAGAGAGTAAGTCACAGGCTGTCTGGTACCTGAACGCCCCTCCCTGGTGGTCTCACCACCAGTCACCCTCGTCAGGGTTAAGTGAAGCACACGGCCACCCAGGATAGGTGACAAGTCAAAGAACTCTGTGAAATCCATAAGGACCACTAATAAGCAGAAACATCAAAGACAAAAATCCTGAAACAATGAAAAATTTAAATTATGTAAAATGCCTATGTGTGCATAATAAATTTTTGCTTTTTCTGATCATGAAGTTAAACCCTTGAACGAGGAGTAACAAACACGGCACTGAGTATCCTACTATTAATACTTAAATGTGCAAAACCAGATGAATAACATTATGCTCCTAAGACTGGGAAAAGAGCACTTTATTAAGTTTTGTTCTTTGTTTTAAAAAATTGTTTGTATGCTTATGAGGAGCATAATATATAAACTAAAAGGTTATACAGTATTTGCATTGTAAAAGGATGGCTATTTATCCTCTTTAAATTATTTCAACACTGGTATTATGTTTTATAATTAAAGACCAAGAAACAGATGTGAACCTTAAGTACTACATGTTTGTGTCAGGAAAAATAGGAGTAGTTATTAATTCGAACCTTCTCTCCAATGCACAGTTTTTCTCTGGAGAATTCCCAATAAGAAGCTCTTTCTTACCCCTGCTTGAATATCTTCAGTGACAGAGGTTTCATGACCAAATCAACATTCGTTCTGAGTTTAGACAGCCCTCATTTCTAGAACATCCTTCCTCCTTACCATTAACTTCCCTCTTGTTCTTCACTGTTAGTTGAGTCTCCTGAAACCAACTCAATAACTGAGTTCATGTCCACCAGGCCCTTGGCTTGCTGCAATGATTTTAACAAATGATGACCTGCCTCTCCTCACGACCATTCTTTATAATCACTTACCACTGTGGGCTCCATGGTTCTGTGGAGATGGACCCAAAGCCATAACGTGGACAGTGGACTTCCCTGGGACACTGCTCTAACACACTGTTTCTGTGAGAAACAGTCTGAGTTTTCAAGGTCAGACTTACAATGTTTCTGAAAAGAATCCATTGATAAATCACTGTTTCTTCT
This sequence comes from Cuniculus paca, assembly GCA_004365215.1. NCBI lineage: Eukaryota > Metazoa > Chordata > Mammalia > Rodentia > Cuniculidae > Cuniculus > Cuniculus paca. The sequence continues at coordinate 7,133 of RJWT010045075.1, forward strand.
TTGGGGAAACGTATTTTTCATAAAAATCAAGGTGTAATTCATTGCTCTATCTTTTTCTCAGTCTCATGAGCCAAGTAGACGTCTGGTATGTACAGAACAATTCCACAGCTCCTGCTCCCTCAACTAAAAGAAGGAAAAGTGGCAGAGCTGGCAACCCCACTGTAGCACCATAAAATGTCATATTAGTTGTGTACAGTTTAGTCAGAGAAGCAGTCATATTTATTGCTATTATTTTAGCCAATGCTCACTTGGGTTGCTGCTAAATTTAAACATGCCATGTACACTGATGGCCCTTACTTTCTATATTCTGATCCGATTTAACCATGCACGTTCCTCCTGGACTCCCTCAGCCTCCAGCTTCCAGAACACGGCCACAAGCACCTCAGGCCAACTGAGGGAGGAGAGCCAGGAATTAGAATTTATGTACACAATTCTGCCCAGTAATTTTATAGCCTTGGTTATCTGATTTCCCTGAAGTTTACAGATATAGGTGAATATAAAAGAAGCTCTAAGACATGCAACCAAGAAAGTGGAATACTAGAGAGGCTAGGGCCCTAAGAAAAACAATGAAGTGTGAGGCATTGCAACTGTACTACCTCAATGTCGCAATTTCCTAGAAATTACATCCGCTACACTGTGTTCCACTTAGGAAAGAAGAAGAAGAAAAAAATTTATACCACTTTTACAATGATTCCTGCCCAAACTGTTTATTTTCCTTCTGACTTCACTTGATGTGTTTAAATATTCTGAGTAAATAATTGCTCCAAAAACGGTTAATTCTAAGTATTCACAATTAAATTTTTAAATCTTTACTAGAGAAACATGGAAGCAAGGACAAAAGTGAATAGCCATTGAGGAACCCTAAGAATGATGGTTGTGCACAACTGTTTGTAAAAGAGAACAAGTGAAAGAAACAAATCAGTTTACCTTCTGACTGATCAGGAGTCCCCAAGTTGAGGTTGACTCAGGAAATTCCCACCTAGGAATACTGGGGAAAGAGTTCTCTTACTTTTTAAGAGAAAAGGTCATTCTGATCCTAGAAGAGCAGACAAAAGATGTATCTTGTGCAATACTTTTTCAATTCTCTTATTCCAAATATCCTTGTATGGGGACTTGAAGATTCCAAGAGTAAGAGATTTAAGAAAGTTCCGGTAAGACTCATTCATTCCTCTAAAACACTACATTGCTTCTTGAGTAGCCCAACACCACCATATTAAAATGGAAAGGCCACAGCGGAGCAGGTGACAGGGCATTAGTGTTAGTGGGACTAAGACACCTACTGGTGCATATTGAGTGGATTTTAGTAACGGCACATGCATTCATTAAATTTGAGTTAAATTATAAATTGGTAACATTCTTTAGCATATTATTAACATAGCCTCATACCAAGGACAAGAAGTTCTAAACACAAATAAGTTCACTGTCACCAAACCATTACAATCTCTGCTTCTTCAAATATGTTTGTTTTTAACCTTTAGACTTGTCTAAGCCTCTTCTCAGAGGTTTCCTTCTCTTCAAATCTTACTTATGCAGATGCTGTTTAGAATGCAGCCATCAGTTCAACCCCCTGGAGCAGCATTCTGTTTTTCCACAACTCTTCCTCCTTTCCTTCTCTCCCTCAGCCACTCCCCCTCTCTTCCTCCTAAAATGTTCTTTAAATTTTTTTTCTTAGCTTCTTTTTACTTAACATTTTTCCTGGTATCCTCTGAAGAGCTAAGTCTGATTTCCTCTTTTCCTAAAATTCTACTTATCTATGTTCCTATCCCATAGTTTACTCCTTTCTCAATTCTGGAATAAATGAGACAACACCACTCTCATAGGGCTTAATCCTCAAATGTTTTTAATTAACTCATTCAGTGTTGTCCTCTCTAGCTAAATGGCCAACCCGCCTTCCCCAAAGGACCAAACTTTCCTTCTTTCCAAACAGTTTAAACACTTTGGACAAAGCCAGCTGCAATTAAACAACATTAAAGGGGTCTGATTGCAATGTGTAAATATAAACAACTAATCAACAGTGGGACACGGACACTATTCGCACCAATCAACAGCCACCCCACACCTCTGCTCGTCCTAGCGAGAAGCCCGCCCAGGCAGAAGAAAGCGCTGTGCCAGAAAGCACAAGGAGGTCCCTTCCAGAGACCGCACTGCACTTCTGCACATCAGCTCACCTGCCATGCTTTCAAAACGTAAGGAGCGCCAGGAGCCAATGTGACCAATCCATCCGTCCCTTCCAATGGCACAGCGAGAGATCGTGCCACACACAAAACAAGGCCCGGGGAGAAATGTAGCAATTGGTTCCACTATTCAATGGTTAACTTTTCACCTGATTGCACATTAATGATGCACCTTGTAGATTTGAGCAAGGGCCAAAGATCCCTCGAGTCTCAGTCTCGGGACATCACTCCATCATTCGTGGCGCCGTTGAAGGAGGACCTGGCTGACATCTGACTTGGCTAGCAGGGGAGGAGGCTGGAGTGAACTTTCTTCACGCTGCCCAAGTGCCAGGCACTCCCAGGCCTCCCACTCTTACTCCTAGCCCTCTCCCAGGTGCTGTTTCACTGTTTCAAGATTACACCGCAGGTGACATTGGGCTTTTCCTCAACACATAAGCCTTCCTGTAAACTGGATGAAAATAACCATCATTAAAGAATGTTCAGCATACAATAGATGGATACGCTCCACTCTATGGTAATAACATTTAGTTCAGCAAGATTTTTCTTTTTCTAGTATGAAAACAATTCAATTGACATGCTAAATTTTCAAGGCAAATTAATTTTAAAAATATTCCAAGTAGCCAAAAAAGGTCCCAATTAAATTAAAATTTGTATCCAATGAAGAAAAAGCATTAAATGAGGAATTTAGGGAGATGGTTTTCATCACCAGGCATCAAACAAACTCTGTCTTCTAGGATTGGTTATTTAACCTCACTATGTTCATATTTTTCATCCATAAAATTAGAAAATCAAGACAGAGTAAAGCCTTTTCAGTTCTAACATACTATGACTTTCCCTCTAAGTCAATAAAATAAATGTGTAGAACGCCTGCTTTTTTTCAACTAAGCTAATTTATATATAGACAGAAAAATCTCTAGTATGTCAGGAAAAGTATTTTTCTAAAAGTATATTCAGGAATATGTTTTAAAAATTTAACATGCACGATATAAACTTTGGCCAGAAATTAACAGTTGTACTTTGCTTCGAGAAAAGTCTCATTTTTGTTGTTGTTGTTCTGTGTTTGATTTACCACTAGACAAGAAATATTAGACAAGAAATATTAAGCATGTGCCTAGCTCCTTGGTATTTGCTGATTTGTTATTTTCAAAGGTTCACCAGCTCCCCAGCAGAAAGAAACTTCTCAATTATTCAGTACTAAATAGTGTTTTTTAAAACCAACCAAAACAGCTCAGAAGTCAGCAAGAAAAAAAACAAAAAAACAAAAAAAAACCTTGCTGTCATCATTTGAAACGGTCACAAACTTCAGGCTAATCTCAGAATCTGTCACCGCACCACTTGACGCTTTTACAAATTGAGTAACTCTTTCCCTGTCATTTGCTACAGAAATAATTGAAATAAAAGCAGACGATGAGCAGGATCCTGAAAGTTAAGAGCAGGAGAGCAGGCGAACGAGGAAGGGGCACAGCTAAGTGGATTCCGAGGGAGGTTCTGCGGGGGCTTCAGGGAAGGCTGAAGTCAGAAAAGGGGAGCTGTTGTTTCCCTGTTTGTTTGTTCGTGTTCTTACCTTTGACTCACTGGCATGAAGTCTGGACTGTTTGTGGGTCACGGTAAGAGACTTCTGAGGCACAATGTGACTTACTTCCAGGGAGAGCTAAGCCAGACCGCAGCCCATGAGCCCATAGGCCAGATACCAAGAGGTGATAAGAAGAAAAAGAGTCGCTTGTTTTTATTAACATAAGACCTCACCAACTTCCTCAGGCTTTCCCCAAATAAAATGTCAGGCTCACAAAATTTTCATCAAGAATCGCACAGTCTCTTGCAAGGAAAATGTTCAAAATTTAGCACTCGGGATGGGCCATTCTTTGGAATCAAAGAGATTTTACCTATCAACATTTTTTTAAGTACATTTCTCCATAGGAAGCAATCCAATACAGAGTCTAAAAAATAAAATTCTTAATCCACTCAGAAGGAAACTCACTGCTTAAAATAAATGGAATGATACCTAGAAAGATCTGCTGAATGAAAAGACAAGCTATTCAGAGTCAAAAAATAAACTATTATTAAGCCACGGAAGCTTAATCTGTATTCTTGTTCTTCTTTTCAATGACATTTTTATGAAATACATGTGGTAGGCAGCTCATGCTTTTCAAAAGCAGAAAACACACACACACACACACACACACACACACAAAAACCTCAAATAAAGCTTCCCTTGCAGCAGCCAAATTCCTGGGATCTTCCAGGATTTGTCCTTCTTGGTCCCTTCCCTGCCAGCCATGCTGGCAATTTGGGGACACTTTGGGCATGATGTTCGACTCTTAAAGAGAGAGTGCTGGTGAGGATCTGGGGTGTTTCTCAAGACCTGGAGTG
>RJWT010045076.1:0-11680 GCA_004365215.1 Cuniculus paca
CCTACCTCCATGGGGTTCACGGTGATGGTCAGGGCTGAGTCGTCCCAGTCCATCTCGCTCTCCTTCCCCGTGTCCTGGTCCCGCATCGTCCGCTGATGTGCAGCCCGGATCCGAAACACTCCCAGGATGATCATGAAGACCAGGAAGCTGACGCACACCACGATCACCACCGTGGCGGTGCTGGGGACAACTGCCAGGGACGGAGAAGAAACCTCAGCAGGGTGCCTCCTGCCCCGCGGCTGTGTGAGCTTTCATCTCCTCATGGGTGACAGAGTAACAGGGACACCATGTGCCAGCCACGAGGCCACCCAGACCTCACTCAAGGCCACTGCATTCCTGTCCCAGAGCTTCCCGCTCCGGCCTACCTGCGAATGGGTGAGGATTAGCCAGGTTGTGACCCGACAGGTCCACAAAGGAACGATGCTCAGGGTGCACGAACTGTGGCTGGGCGGCCATGTGGCTGGCGTGTTCCACGGGGTTGGCCGTGTGGATCACGTTCACCTGCACCGGACGGAGAGCAGAGGAGAGGAAGAGGGGGCGGAGGGAGAGAGACGGGGAGGGCGGGGGGGAGAGAGGATGGGTTACCGGGGACCGGCACCCCTCGAATGTCCTACACATGCCACGTGAGTGGCCTGGGCCAGGCCGGAGCCCTCAGAAGCTGCACGAGGACCCGATGCTGTCGCACACCCAGACCTGCGCTGCAATCTCGTGATTACAGAGGAAATCCGCACGAGAACCCGTGCACGACAGAGCCCGCGCCACTGCTGGCCTCGCCCGGGAGGCGGCACAGGTCATCACGCCGGCGCGAGGAAAGCGCTCGGCCCAGGGCTGGGAGGCCGGGAAGAGGAACTGTGGGTCCCCTCCTCCAGCCGCAGGGCCGTGGGGATCTCAGGGCAGGACGAGCAGCTGCTCTCGGGCACTGTGGCCTTCTCTGCACAGGCCGTGCGTGCCCTGGCACAGCTGCTGAGACCTTCAGGTCAGAGCCCCGGGCGGGGCTCTCTGCACAGCGTCCTGCGTGCCCCCCTAGAGAAATGCCACCCCGCACTCTCACCTCGCACCTGTTCCCACCACACTCGCCAAGGCTCCCTAGGCTCCGGCTCGACCACAGCATGTGGACCCGGTCCCTGCAGCCTGCGCACTTCTAGCCTGCAGCAAAGCCGGGGCTGGAGTCGCTCACCGCCCTGAGATGAGCTTGAATGCATCAACACTGCGCTAAACATCAGACTTTGAAAACTCTAGGGCTAAGAGTCAGGGTTCTGGGCTGAGGATATGGCTCAATGGCATAGCATCTGCCTAGAAGCCCAAGGTCCTGAGTTCGACTCCTGGTACCAGGAAAAAAAAGTCAAGGTGCTTAGTCTCAGGCATGGAAGTGCCCACCTGTAATTCCTGCACTCTAGGAGGCTGAGGAGGAGGATCATAAATTCACGCCCGGCCTGAGCAACTTAGGGAGACCTTGTCTCAAAATTACAAAAGTCTGGGGATGGAGCTCCTCAATGCAAAGGCCCTGGGGTCAATCTCCAGTATTAAAAAAAAAAAACGAGTCATGGTATTCAATCACTGCTGGCCCTTCTGGGCAGCAGCCCTGAACTCACCTCCACCTTAAACTCATTGCTCAGGTAGCGGCCATTCAGTTCGGAGCAGATGAGCTTGAATCTGCGGTCAAGCAGGGAGCTGGCATGCCAGTTCCGATAGCGCAGCAGATGCAAAACCTCCTCATAGCTGGCCATGGTGTCCACACCTGCAGGGTTAAAGGAAAGCAGCTAAATGCAGGCCCTGGGTGGCTGAGCCAATGGGTCCCCCACTGTGCCTTTCCCACTGGGGACATACAGGCAGCCCATGGGGCACTGTCCCTCCAGGGCATGAGCTACCACACACCCCGCCCCACCCTGCATGAAGGCGGAGCCCGCATCCCCTTCCCGACATTCTCTTCCCAACCCGAGGGGTCCCAGGGTCTGCGTGCAGCAATGGACACTGCTCACGTTCCCGGGTGGCAGGAGGAGGTGGGCAGGGCAGCAGCTCCAGCCTCTCACCTCTGAGGACCACGCCCAGGTCCGAGCGGCTCACTTCAATGCCCTTCTGCTGCAGCCGGACGGCATCCACCTCCAGGCTCTCCTGCTCCGGGTTCAGCTCCTCTCCCTCCACTGTGACCTCGCAGGTGTCCAGGTCATGCACGACCTCCTCGGACACCAGGGACTCTTGGACTGCAGAAGCCAGGGAGACTGTGAGAAAGGGGGCCAGCGAGGCTGTCGCCTCTGAGGGCTGGCTGGCTGTGCACAAGCTTGCCATGTCCTTGAAGGACCAGGGCAGGGAAGTGTTGGCCGCAAGACCTGGGGCTTGCAGAGTGTGGCCCTGGGTTCCATCCCAACACTGACTAGTGAGTGCGTGCCCAGGAGGACTCACAGAGCCCAGCGAGAACGCTGTGGGCACTTTTCCTCTCTTCCATGGCTGACCCAGAGCCTGAAGTCAGCCAGAAGAAGGGGAAAGGACCCAAAGACCATGGTGTCCAGTGACCACGGCGACGCCAGCCCAGTGGGCCAGGCTCCAGAGTATTCCGTGCACACGTCCAGACATCTGCCTCCCACACCCACAGGAAGAGGCTGGGCCCCAGGTGGCGGCTGGGGCTGTCTGACAGAGCTGGGGGGACAGCTCTGTGGGTGGCTTACCTGTGGGGTCCTCAGCTCCATCCCCCTCGGGCTCCACCTCCCGTGTGATCGTGCTGATGATCCGCAGCTCGGGGAACAGGAAGACCCCTTCGGGGCTCTCGAACTCCGAAGCCGCTCGGGCGAAGTGGTGGATGCCGCTCAGGCTGATCTTGGGCTCTTCGGGCCGCAAAACCATCACGTAGCCCTCGACTTCGGGGACCTCCATGCAGGTGGCGGCCTCATTAAAGCACCTGGCAACAAACGGGAGCAAGGGGTAGGGAGGGGACCACGTGAGGGCCATCTCAGGCTGGTGTGAAGGGCTGCACACACACCTGGAGGGGCCACACTATGATGGGCCCTGAGTGAGCACGCGTCCCCACAACACGGTGTGCCTGGAGCCCGTGCTTCCCCTTGCCCTTTCCTTACAGAGGCAGGCGAGGGCGTCCTGAAACCCAAACACGTGTACTTCCTGCCCAGCGTCCCCGGGGGGAAGAAGCCCATGTGAGAAACCAGGACGCACTTGACCGTGCTGGCGATCCTGAGCCTTCGGATGCCCGGCGTGGGGAACTGCCTCGAGTTCAGGTAGGACAGGTGCTGCATGGCCCTGTCAAGCTCCCCAATGTCATCACCCTCCAGGGTCAGCACGGACTGGCTGGGGCTTGCTCGGATCTGCAAGAGGGAGAGGACGAGGTTTGTTTGAGGCGCTGAAGCCCTGGAGGCTTTGGCACAGAAGAGTCTGGATTTTGTTTTGTTTTGTTTTTAGAGACAAGGTCTTGCCATGTAGTCCAGGCTGGTCTTGGACTCACGGCAATCCTCCTGCCTCAGCCTCCCAAGTGCTAGGATTATAGGCATGTGCCACTGTGCCTGGCAAGAGTCTGGATTTGATCTGAATTGATAAACTGGGAGTTTTGGTTTTTTTTCCTCTTCTTCCGGGTATTGAAGATCAAATCCTTTGCAAGGATTTTTTTTTTTTTTTTTTTGAGATAGGGTTTTGCTAAATCACTAAGTTGCCCAGTCTGGGCTCAAACTTGTGATCCTCCTGCCTCAGCCTCCCAGAGTGCTGTGATTACAGGAGTGCACCACCATGCCTGGCTGAGAAAAGCTATATAGCTGCAGTGAATGAGATTTTCTCTTGCATGACACGTAACATCTGAGGCACAAATTCATCCATCCCTATCCAACCTTCCCATCTGCAGTCCAGGTGCCTGAGCCCAGTGCAGGAAGACATCAAATTACCTGCACGCTTCTGCTGTCCTCGGGGACCTGGAGGTCCAGCCCCTCTTTGCAGGTGTACAGACAGTCGATCACCTTCTTGTCCGCAAGTTTCCCAGAGCGGACTGTTAGGCCGGCCAGGTTTCCTCGGAAAAACTGGGTCATGTGCAGGTCGCCACCTTTGAGAGGAGGAGAAAGAAGTGAAGGGTGCAGCGGGCCAGCATCCCGGAGCCGTTTCTCAGCGCGGTGTTACCGGCGGTGCAGCTGGATGGATGGGCATGCGAGTTAGTTCAGCCCGAACCCTGTTAGCCCCGCACTTGACATGGAAGCACCATGAAGACATTAAATCGGCGATGATCATGCACATGGCCTGCAGACGGGAGCAGCTGAACCAACGGCCAGGAGGTCCCCGGAAGACTCCCCGCGCACCCCGGCACTGTGCCCTGCCCCCATCACACAGCAGCGCTGCAACCAACGCCAGCTCCTCACTGCCTGTGGGTGGCTGGGCACGCGAGGCCACGCTGAGCCTCACACACATGCTTGGGGACGAAGCCACACAAGCATGGCAGAGGGGACAGAGACGACGGAAGTCTCCCTTCTGGGGAGAGCTGCTGTTTAGTCAAGACCCATCACTCATGTCTCCTACTTCCGAGGATAACCAGGAGGTGAAGACTTGCTGAGGGAAGGAAAAACAAAACCCGGGCCCCAGCCCTCGAGAGACTACCCTGAGGGGTCCCAATGACACCTGCCCTCACTGATGAGGGAGAAGAGACACGGTTTTTGCAATGCGTCCTATTCTATCAGGGGACCAGCCATGGGGAGCCACTGCCAAGGATCAAGATCGCTGAGAAACATGTTTAGAATTTAGGGGCTGGGGTGTAGCTCAGCAGCACAGTGCCTGCCTGGCAAGTGCAAGGTCCTGAGTCTGATTCCTGGTACTGGGGAAAAAAACTAGAACTCAGTATCGATCAGGACAGGAACTCTAGTACTAAACAGGTCACTTCCTGCCCGAAGTTCAGCCTAGGAGCACCATCAAGGTGGCACCCACGCCAGCCTGGGAGATGTCAGCAGGGAAATGAAAACCCCCCAGGAGCTCTGTACAGACGGATGAGTCTCTGCCCTCGTGGCAGCAGGGCGGCGTGAGCAGAAAGGGAACCCCATGCGGCAATGGGGGCGTAATGCAGAGAAGCAGCTGGAAGGGTGTGGGGGCCGTCATGCGACATGTGGAATGAATCAATGTCTCATCGTTAAATGAAACACAATAGGAGGAGAAACACAACTGTAGGAGAAAAATCCAGCAACCTGAGGAGGCCACAGTCACAGGCTCAGTGTCATTGTCACTTTCAACTCCTGAATACTCTGCGGAAAAGCAAGACAAAGACAATAGAAAAGGACCAAGAGGTTAGGGTCTTCAAACTAGACCATGAAAATCAGTTATGAAGCAATCAAACACAGACTCCAAAGAGAAAATTCCTTTCTTGTCTCTTGAAGGTATGTATTCCACGCCAAGCAAGCTTGACCACTTTTCCAGAAATGAGATCAACACCCTCTTGTTTTGTATTTTTGTTTTATTCCATCTTCCCAAACTCTCCTCGTCGAATGCAAATTAGATTCAAACAGGGGAGTGAGAGCGGAACACTGCATAATGACACCCTCAGCCAGGCCAGAGTTGCGAACGGAAGGTACCACACAGGCCCACGCTGCCCGGCTCCCGGGTACGCAGCGCGCACCAGGCCCCGAGCCCGTTCTAGGGTCACATATGATCTGTACTTTTGGGAAACTAAAAACAGACAAGAAACCATTTGAAAGCACTTTCACAAGCAGGAAGGGGTGTGAGAGGCTAAGTGCAGGCTGGCGGTGCTGGCCAGAGCTGCCACACAATCAGGGCTTGGAGCAGTGCAGCCGGCAGCGCTGCCCCGGCACTGGCCTGGGGTCCACAGGGACCTCCAGCACAGCACAGGGACCTGTCTGTGTCCACAGATGACACAGCCTGCAGTAGCTCAGCCACCGCCTCCTCTGTGGATTTACAGCCACTGAGAGAAGGGAGCCCCTTCTTGCGAGCCGAGTGTCTGGTCTGGGAATTCAGGCACACCGTTCTGGCTGAGGTTGCAGAGACAGCCCGGGCTCACAGTAATGCGGGAAGACGAGAACTAAGGGCAGGCCATCTGGCAGCACAGAGACTGGGACATGAACAGGGACCAGGGAGGCAGGGCGGGGACACAGTGGTTTAGTTTAACCACAGGAATAAAGGTCCCAGAATGTAAAGTCTCATTCAGGTTTACACTGAATTTTCATTTGATTTTTAAAAATATTATTCAGGGAGTGGGCATGATACCACACCCGCAATCCCAGCACTCGGGAGGCGGAGGCCAGCCTTGCTACATACGAAGTTGGAGGCCAGCTTGAACTACAAAGTAAGACCTTGTGCCCCTACCCCCCAAAAATGTATGTGGGTATAAAATTCAGAAATTACTGCTTAATCTAGGGAGCAAACTTGGACTGAAGTTCCTGTATCCTTTAAACTTTACTGCTCATTTCCTGGTCTCACATTCTACTTTCTCTTGGAAAACTGTGACTGTAATTACATATGACATCCACCAAGGAAGCTCACCCCAGTATACGAGCTTACCTTTTTATATATGAAAGAATCTGCATGAAAATTACCAAATTCAAATTCACTTGAAATGAGAAACTGTCCTGGGAACCAAGGACCCAAGACAGAGCCACACAGAAGGCCACAGCAGGGTTCAAGAAGCCCCAGGGTAGACGGAGGGGTCCATGAACTTGGATGTGAAAAATCAGGGCTAATTTCCACTAATCCCCAAAACTGTGCCTTTCCTCTGGTAATAAACAGGCTACAAACCACAGCCGTGTGCGGGTGACCACTGCTGTCATCAGCAGAACTCGCCGGCACCTCCCTGCCCCACCCCAGTCCCGGAGCCTGTCCCTGCTGCAGCCCACTCCCGGGTGAGCACAGCGTGGCCGGGAGGCTCTCCCCGGTGCCACTCCCTGGGTATGTGGACTGCTGCTTCCAGGCTTCGCGGGCGCCTGCATCCTGAGTGCCACACGCCAAGCAGCCAAGGGTTCCCCTCACAGGACATGTTCACACCCCTGGCCTGGTGGCGAAGAGCTCCCGGTAGATGCCAGTTCTGATCTGTTCCCGGCCACCGAGGCGCGCGTCTTCTCAGAGCCATCCCCACGGCTCTGAAGCAGCACTCTGACGATTGTGTGTGCAGTGTGGGCACACGGCCTGCCACTCGGTATGCATGCGTGAGTGGGGCTGTCACTCGGGGATGCTGACCACACCACAGCCCGTCTCTCTGGAGATTTCCACCAAATCCTCTGCAGACAGGTGCGCGCTGATGGTTCCCTCACCAGCTTCCCACCACCTTGCCAAACACTAAATCAGGGAGAGCCCTGCAGTCCAGGTCTTTTTCACTCTTTTATATCTCCATGGCTTGCTGCTGACTGCTGCCTTTTTGTCCACATAAACTCATTTATAAATCAGATCCCCTAGTTATGCTCTTCTCTGTGCTGTTCCCTCCCGGGTTCACAGGAAGGCACTGGAACACACCTTCCTGGGCACCCAGAGATGGGGCTACACTGCAGTACAGCATCAGCAGTGTGGCCAGAAAGGAAGAAAAGGATAGAGTAAAAGGTATAGACGCAGCGAGGAGCCTGTTCCCATCTACAGCAGAGCCCCATTGGTTCCTGCCACCCGCAAGCCAGGGACAGAGCGTTACCTTGCCAGCAAGCCCCAACCACGAGCTGGGTGTCTATCTTGGACGGATGAAGTGGCGAGTCCTCAGCCACCGAGAAGGGCTCATGGGAAACGCCATCCACATACAGAGTCGCACTTGGGAGCTCCACGTTGAGGACAAAGTGGTGCCATTCCGCGTCACAGACCTACCCAAGGCAAAGGGACCACAGAACGTCAGCCTGCCCTGCCTCCGGAAAACACAAGAGTAAGACAACTGGACACGGGAAACAAGTCACCCCAGCAATTACGTCTTCCTATAAAGAAAAGAATTTTCTTAAAATCTCACAACGAAGTGTTCTGCAAACACATCTCCTCAAAAGGGGACAAAGCGACACCATCGCCTGCAGGGCATTTCAAGCCAGGTGACACTCATCACAGGACAGGGCCCCACACAGAGAGGGAGCTGCCTGTGTGTCTTCTGCCAGTAAGACAACTCCTCTTACTGGTAACAGCTGCGTCGGACTGCCAGGGGACTGCTCCTGGTCTGGATCAAAATCCAAAGAACCCTCAGCCTCAGAATAATAACTAAGACAGGACACAGATGTTCCTTTTCCAGGAACATGATTTAAACACAAACATCCTTGGGCTCAGTGGTAAAGTACACGCCTGGCCTGCACAAAGACCTCAGTTCAATCCCCAGCACCGAGAAATAAACTAGAGACAAAAATAAAATGAGAACATACAGCTCAAGTGGCACAGCAATTTAACTTTCCTAGCCAGGCATGATGGCGCACACCTGTCATCCCAGCACTCGGGAGGCTGAGGCAGAGGATCGTTGTGAGTTCGAGACCAGCCTGGGTTACAAAGTGAGCTCAAAGCCTGCCTGACTGGCATGGCAAGACTGTCTCAAGAAGACAAACAAACAAACAAACAAACAAAATTTAACTTTCCTGCTGGGAACAGACATCACAGATATGGATCAACCAACTGCAATGTATTTGCATCCTAATTCAACAAACTATAGAAACAAAAATATTTATGATGCAATTTGAAATGTGAACACTTACTGGGTACTTGATAATGAGGAATTTTTTTTTATTTATTATTACTTTTTGTACCTGGAATTGAACTCAGGACCTTGCACTTGCCAGGCAGGCGCTGTGCCACTGGGCTATATCCCCAGTCCTACTTTTATTTTTTTTAATTTTGTTGGTGCAAGAGACTGAACCTCCTGCATGCCAAGCACACATTTCATCAGTGACGAATATCCTGGTTCCCGCACATTTTTTAAAATGTGCAAAAACTGTGATTATGCTCTCTGTTAGAGACACATAATGAAAGATGCATGTCTCCAGACAATAAAATGCTCTATCCCAGATTTCTTGAAAACTAAGATAGTTTTTTGGGAGAGTGGCAACAAAAATTATTGATAAAAAACGAGAATAATGCCAGGCATAGTGATGCACGCCTATAATTCTGGCACTCTGGAAGCTGAGGCAGGGAGATCTATCTCCATGAGTTCAAAACCAGCCTGGGCTACGCAGTGAGTTCAAGGCCAGCCTGAACTATACAGCAAGAGCCTGTCTCAAAAAATAAAACAAACAAACAAAAGAATGGGAATAATGATGAAATAAATTGTCCAAGAGCTGGTCCTCACTGAAGCTGGATGAAAGATGCACAGGGGTTCTCCTTTTTTGGTACCAGGGATCAAACTCACGACCTAGCACTTGCCAGGCAAGCACTTGTGCCACTGAGCTAAATCCCTGGCCTGCACAGGGTTTTCTTTACAACAATCTTATCTGTATATATGTGAAAAAATTTCCCTCATAAAATTTTTTAAAATATGCGAACAGCACAAACTATGTAACACAGACTATGGTCACTGTAACAGAAGCATATTTAAAGTGCCTATTTCTCCAGACTTATCTTTTATGTTTGTTTTTGATACAGGGTGATAGCATGTCATCCAAGGCTGGTGTTAATCACTATGTAGGGGCGGGGGATTTAGCTCAACAGCAAAGTGCCTGCCTGCTAAGCGCACGGTCCTGAGTTTGATTCCCAATACCACCCCTCTCCCCAAAATTCACTGTGTAACCTAGGCTGGCCTCAAACTTTTGACCCCGTCTTAGGGTTCCCGAGTGCTGGGATTACAGGTGTGTGACACCATACCTAGCTCAGACTATAACTTCCTATAGTTTCTCAAGAAAAATGAGGGTAAAAGCCTCTGAGAAAAAATTATTTACATAAAAAAACACACCAGTGAGAGATAAAAACCAAACCAAAACAACCAGACACTTATCTTTCCTACCATCACATACTGTTTTCCTTTCTCCTTTGTGCTCTTACATTTTTATCTGTCTTGCAACTACTTTAGATGAAACAAGGTCTCACTATGTAGTGCCAAACTTGCTTATGTAGCCCAGGCTGGCCGTGAACTCACGGTAGTCCTCCTGCGTGCTGGGATTACAGGCATGGGCCACCATTCCTGGTTTAACAATGTCAACTTTTGCTCACTAACTCCAAAGCCAAATAAAACCAAGATAAGGCAAAAAATTGCCTTATTGCCTCAAATCCTAAAACAAGAGAATAAATAGGACCAAGTGTGAAACCATACTCCTGTAATCCCAGCACTCAGGAAGGTGAGGCAGGAGACCACGTTTGAGCTCAGCCTGGGTAGGTGAGACCTTGCCCCCCAACTCCCAACACACAAAGATAAGAAATGATCTGTTCTGAGTTTATAGCACCCTTCATTTTCCTGTAACACATGTATTTTTTTTAAAAGGAGATAACGTATTTTTTCATGGATGTTTGCTTTTTATCATAGCAAGGGCTGGAAAGTTAGCTTTGCAGAGACATGACATCATCAGAAGGAATATTACATGACCCATTGTCAAAACTGCAACTCCCTCGAGCTAGTGGTGCGTGTGGTATCTGAAAGATGTCCAGATTGCTGGTTCCTTGAAAACATAGGACATCCCGAGGTGCCTGCGCACTGCTGCGTCACCCAGGGCTCCCTGGCACCACCCACAGACACAGCCTTAAACAATGAACAGACACAAAGATCTCTACCCTGGTTTTAGGCAAACACTCCCTGTTTCAATTACAACAGTTTTTAAACTTAAAATACGTAACTTTTCTATCAATATTTTGTACCTGAAATAACATACATAGAAAACCCTCAGGCTTTCAGAGGAAAGGAGATGAGTAGGTTTAGTTTGCTATCCTGCTACCCAGACCCGGAAACCACGAATCATAAATACACGCCGCACGTGCACCTGGCCAGACAGGGCAAGGTCGCAGAACCCGGTTCGGCTCTTACAGGATCGCAGCTGGTGAGTTTTGCCCTCACTCACCTGATTCAACTTCCAGTGGAATTCTGCAGGTTTGTATTTCTTCTCCTCGGAAGGATCCTGCCGGAGGAGGAAGATCAGCCTGCACCCATGGATGTAGAGTGAGTAATGATGTCGGTTCATATCTGGAAAGAGAGTTCCCACAGGTAAACAGCCAACTTAGAACCCAAGGGAGAAGTGAGAGCTGTTTCCTTAGTGGATTTCGAAGACACAATTTTCATCTGCAAAAATGAATCCTCCATTGGGGCCATGTGGCATCTAGCAACAAATATGCTTGGGTTCTACTAAGCGCCAGGCCCCTGACAGCTGCTGACAATCCCGGGGACCCTGTCTGTCTTGAGAACAAAGCGTGTCCAGCCCCAAATCCAGACAATGTCTGGACCAAGCAGCTTCCAGAGAGGCTGTGGGGAAGGTGAGGCACCTGCCGCCTGTGAGCACCTGCCGGGCCCTGAAGACCGCCACCTACAGAAGCACAACCTACCCGTCTTGTCCGAACTGCAAACAATCGTCTCCTTCTTCCTGCCGAAAGGCCCGTGCCTCATCCACACGGAAATCGTGAAGGGCTCCTTAGGGTTGATGGAAACCACACCATCAGGGATCCTCACTGCCTGGGTGCCATTGAACTCAAAGACCTGGTCGCTGTCGTGGCCGTTGTCAGTGGGGAGGCCAATGGTCCAGTTCAAGGAGCTGCTGGGGGAAGGAAGCAGCTCGGCAGTGCCCGCAGCAGCCCCTGAAACCACAGCGACAACGCTGAAGGTCAGTTCTGCGAAGAGCCC
>RJWT010045077.1:0-11680 GCA_004365215.1 Cuniculus paca
CGAGGAGAGCTGGTGCTGCTGGACAGCGTCTCCACAGCACAGTGCCCTGTGCCCAGGGCTGCATGAGCTGGAGCCAAATGGGAATGAGCAAGGCAAGCAGAGCAAGAGTTTCTCTTGGGTGAGAACGCAGTCCCCATCCCAACACGATCAGCAGGCAGAAGCTCTCCCTGTGCCCAGCAGAAGGGTGGCTCCGGAGCACCCAGGGGCAGAACTGGTGCTGCAGCCTATGCTGAAAACAGACAGCAAGTAGCATGCACATCTCCAGCTGTCCACCTTGCTCACCCCTGAGGACAGGAGCTGTGAGGCCCCAAGGTCTGCACGGGAACTTGGACCATCTGACCACATAAAGGAAAAAGACCTAAAGATACTGACACAGAAGTCCCCCAGCTTACAGGAGCAGAGAGCCTCCCTGCAGGAAGCCCCACAGTTGCCAAACCACTGCATCCATCCACTTCTCCCCTGCTGAACACAGCACCCAACAGCCCCATTGTGAGAGAAAGAAGAGGGGTAATTTGGCTCAGGGTCCCAGTGGGTTCAATCCATGTTCAACTGCCCCCAAGGATAGAACGTCTTGGCACACGGGTGAGGCAGAGCGAAGCTGCTTCATCCAGGGTGGCTGGAAAGCAGAGCAAAGGAACAATGCCCAAGAGAAAGGGGCCAGCGATGAGCTACAGATGCCAAGGTCACTCCTCCATGGCCACCCAGACACACCCAGAACCATGCTTTGCTAATCTGCTAGCATTTCTTAATCCAGTCCGGTTACAAAGCATGAAGAATAGTCACATCCACCCACATGCCTGACACTTCCAAGTGGCCTTTTAGCACTGCCTTCTTACATGTGAGCAAAGGACCAAGTATCATCAGATACATGAGAAAAGTCTCAGTATGACACGCAGAGAGAAAACATTAAACGAGCAGGAAAACATTTATTTAGATAAATCAGTGACCACACAAAAAGAAACTTTATATAAACCACCTAATATCGTTAAAGAGACAAGGTATGATTTTACATCAAAGAAACAAGAGCAGAAAGCCATGAAAAGAGATTCTTTAGAGAGCAAATCTGAAACTAAATCTGAAACAGAAGACACAAAACGTCTCAGAGGTAAGATAGAGTGGAACGCAGGTCTTAGAAAACAGAGCAAAAGCCACAGATATAAAATAGAAACAGGAATTTAGGAATAGGAAAAGGAAGCAACGATAACGCTGTCACAGCATTAGTCCGGGAGGTCTAAGATCTATATATAATAGCAGCCCTAGAACAGGCAACAGGAAGAAAGCATACAGGAGGAAATCATCAGTAACTACAGAAAAGTTTCAGGACAAGAGTTTCCAAATGGAAGACCATCAAGTGCCCACAACCAGGGACACCAGCAGAACCACGTCACGGTAACACACCACAGGGCTTTAGAACACATGAGTGAGGCAGCGGGATCCCACCTAGCAGATCAGAACTTCAGCTATGCCCTTAGCAACTGGGGCACTGGAGGACAGGAAAATGATGTCTTCACTTCCGGGGTGGAAATATGTCCCCCTGGGGGTTCCGTACCATCAGAGTTTGGATCTAGACTGTCCTCAAAGGCTCATGTGTTGAAGGCTTGGCCCCTAGCAAGTGGCATTATTGGAAAATGGTGGAAATATAAGGAGGTAGGTCCTGGTGGGAGAGGGGTCCTTGGGGTGTGCCTCAGAGGGTATATTTTGTCCCAGGTTCTGTCCTTCTCTTTTTTTCATATGCTTCTGGCAGCCTTGAGATGAGCCAATTTGTTCTGCCACACCCTGGAAATCATGGAAATCACCCTGGAAATCAGTTCACCATGGACTGAACCTCTGAAACCACAAGCCAAGAATGTCTTTCCTCCTTTAAATTGAATTTCTAAGGTATTTCATCAAGGTTGGAAAACTGACTAAAAAAAATTGGTACCAAGAATTGGGGTTAGTGCCATGACTATACCTGATGTCATAGTCCAGAAATTTTTGGAAATGGTGTGAGGGAGGAATTTGGAAAAGTACAGAGAAGTGGATTAGAATGTTATGAATAGAGCTTAATGGGAGATTCTGATGTGTGCTGATAGACAGCCGGACAGTAAAGGCCAGGTTTGGGAGCTTTCAGACGGGAACGAGGGTTTCACTGGGAATTGGACAGGAGGCTGTTTATTTCCATGCTGATGAAGAATTTGTCCACATTCAATGTGTGCCCCAAGACTGCATGAGGCTGGGTGTAAAGGTGATGAGCTGGTTTATCTGGCAGAGGAAACTTCAAGGCAGCATAACATTCAGGCTGTGGCATGGGTTTTGCCTGCTGCTTTTAGCCAAATTTAACTAGAAAAATAGGGGCAAAATGCAGAGCAGAAATATTTGAAGACTTGCAATTTGACCAGAAAAAAGAATGTGTGAAGTTGAGGCCAGAAAGGTGCAGCTAGGCAGAGAAATCACAAATTCAAATCCTGCCTAGGCAACCTAACAAGACCCTGCCTCAAAATGAAAAATGAAAAGGGGCTGGAGACAGCTCCATGGAAAGCACACTTGAGTTCGGTCCCTACTACTGCAATAAAGAAAAGGAGGAGGAAGAGGAGGAGCCGATGCCAAGTCCTTTGCACTAGGACATAGGAAAGATGCCTTGGGAGGAACCAACCTCGAGACACAGATAATGAGCCATGTGGTATGTCCAGGAGACTTTCTTTCTGTGGGAATGGATGACAAAGAACAGGGCTAGGAGAAGAGGGGATGAGGGACATGGATGTAGAAATGGCCAGCAGCCCTCTGTAGGCTCTTGTATCCTCATCTTAAGAATCTGAACCTTATCTAGTACGACGGTTTGATTGTCAACTGAGATGGGAGTGGGGACATCATCATGGCGCCCTTGGGAACAACTTCCTGAGGATGCCATAGCTTGAGATGGAAAGACTTGAACCCAGAATCACCACCGGAGGAGAATCCCCCAACAACCAGAACCTCTGCACCAGTCTGTTGCATGGACAGAAATAAGTGTACTGTGTTAGACCACTAATATTTGGAGCTTACCTGGTTTAGGGATAAGTTGCCTTAAGGACTTCCAAAGCCTACATCCTACTTAAGCACCGCTGCCCCCATCTTACCGTGAGATACTTTGGAGTTATTTTCTCTCCAGCACTGCACTGCTTGCCCTCACTAGTGGACTAACTCATCTCAGTGGAAGACACTGGTCAGCCGGAAAATGCTGCTTCCACCCAGTCCCCCACTGGAAGAGACAATATGGTGGCAAGGACAAGAGGACCAAGCGATGGGGACTGCGGAAAAGCGGAGCCAAGCAGTGCCGCAGGAAGCCCCAGGCTGGACAGGGAGGCCAAGGGGCACACGCCGACTCCCCAGCGCTGTGTCCATCCCCACTCAACCCAGCCTACTTCAAACTAGCGGTCAGCCCGCTTGTGGGGATGGAAGTCGAAGGGCACAGCTGACCAAAGCCACAGCCTTGAAAGGTCCTTTAACACCTGCACTGGACTGAAGAGCACCCCCAAAATTCATACCCGTCCCGGTTCCTGTGAAGGCAGCTGCTGTGACTGCACTTCCTCCATGACTCGGGCTTTGCAGATGTGATGTCATTAAGAGACAAAGCTCCCAAGAGAGGACTCAGCCAGGAGGTCTCCGTCCCGAATGGACCGGGCTCCCCCTGCCAGCTCTTCACAGGCGGTCACCCTGCTCGCCCTCCAGCCCGTGAGGATGCAGGGTGGGGTCCTCACCAGGTGTCAGATGCCTGCACGGTGACTTAACCTTCCCGGCCTTTGAACTGTGAGACACAATCACGCAGTACAGGGAGTCTGTTACGGCAGTGAAAATGGACTGAGGCACAGTGTGTGTCAGTCAGTGAGGTTCCAGTCACTCTGACAAACGACTGAGAAAATCGACTTGAAGAGGGGAAGATTCACTGTGGCTCTTGGGTTCAGAGGTCTTGGTCGTCAGGAAGTGCTGAGTCCTGTTTGTCATGGAGTGTGGGACACTCAGTGACTCGTGGTCACCTTGGGCACCGAGACAGCATGCGGGAGCTCTGTGGTGTCTCCCAGCCCCTGCCCAGGAGGGTCCTCTGCCTCCCTCCTAGGTCTCACCTCCTCCCTTGGATCCCAGCTCAGGAGGCCCCTGGGGGGGGCCCCCACACCAGCATGGTGGCTTGGGGGGAGGAGGTGACAGGAGCCCTGTGCAGGGTGGCCAGCTGGCGGGGGACACTCAGGTGTGGACGCAGCAGACAGCCCTCCCCCGCCCATTGCAGCATGTGCTTCCTGCTTCTCCAGCACGGCAGGGCCGGCAGCAAGGCGACGTGGTCAGCGTTCACTGTGAGCGAGGCCTGAGCAGCGGGGCAGGGCGGAGAGGGAGGCCGACCCCAGATGCCAGTCACTGGGCTCTGGGGTGTGGCAGGGCCAGGGTGGACGCTGGATCCTGGTCCTTCTTTGGTCTGGGCCTCTTCTCCTTCTCTCTCCTGCTGACTTAACCTTAAAGGGGTCTGGGATCACACTGGCTTCCCCGCGGGTCTGGGCAAGCGCCCTATTTCAAGGTCTGTAACCTTAGTCCCTTCAGCGAAGTCCCCTCCACCACACAACGCAAAGTAGTCACGGGTCCTGGAGCCCTGCGGGGTCCGTGTGCCGGCTGCTCTTGCGCTGAGAGCTGAGCGAGGGCTCCCTGCTGAACAGAGGCAGATTTGGCAAAAATGCCTTGTGCAGGCGTGGGCGGCACACCTGTGATCCCAGCACTGGGGGCTGAGGCAAAAGATTGCAAGCTTAAGCCCAGCCTAGGCAATTCAGTGATGTAGTGAGACTGTCTCACAGTGAAAAATGCAAAATTAAAAAAGAGGGCCAGGGATTCAGCTCAGCGGCACAAATGCCTACCTGGCAAGGGCAAGGTCATGAGTTTAATCCCCAGTACCAAAATAATAACAATAATAATAAATAAAAATCGGAAAAGGACTGGGAACATAATTCAGTGCAGAGGCCCTGGGTTCAATCGCCAGCAACCCACACATATAAAACAAAAGCCTTATATAGCATCACACATCAGACAAAGCAGGTGGGTACTCTCACACTAGCAGGTCACTCACATCTCCACAGAGGACAGTGGTGCAGTGACATCCTGCTCCTGCCTACATCCACTCCACTCTGGGGGAGACAAGCAGTCCTCCTGGACGTGAGGTCCAGGATGTGAGGTCTGGGATGTGTTGTTTCTACACAGAGGCGGGGCAGCTCCTAAGGTCTTAGGCAAATCTCCAACCTGCCAATGACAGGACCCACAGCCCCCCTGGCTGGAGTGCAGGCTGGATGCTGCGCACCCCTGCCCAGTGCTGAGTGAGCCGGGGTGATGTCCACCACACAGCTGCCAGCTGCTGCCCACGACCTGCACAGACAGCGGACCCGAAAGGGCCAGGCTGCAGCACCGGGGATGGCAGCCGTCCCAGCCGTCCCAGCACACACTGCCGCCTGCAGGGGAGGGACGCGTGCACCCTCGGGCGTGGGTCTCTTGCTTTATCCAGGGTGCTGTGTGTGGCCCGGGAATCATCGCACACTCGCTGCCCACGAGGAAGGCCGCGTGGCCTCTCCTCCTCTGCGAGAAAGCAGTGATGCCAAACCACATTTACACGGCCCTGCGCCGCCCAGCTCCCTCGCCTCCAGCGTTAGGTCACGCTGCACACAGAGCTTCGAAACAACAACCTGAGTAAACCAGACGCGGTCCAAGGACAGAGCGAGACTGAGAGGCTGCCTCGTGGAGGCCGACTCCGCGACTCCCTGCTGAGAGTCCTTCTCTCCCACAATTATCACAGTGACTTAGTGGTCCTCAGGTTTCAAGGAGATAAAAATAAAATGTAAAACTTTGTAGATGTTTCCAGTAGTCCAAGTTACCACCTCTGAAGTCGGGAAGCCAGCTGGTCGCCCTCCCCTGCCGTTGCCCCTGCAGGGATCTAAGTTCTCGGTCAACTCCGGGGTTCTTCCCAGCTCCTGCACCAAAGCAAGACCCAGACTAGAAGTGAGGCAATGGCAGGGAAAGGGGACAAGGAGAGCTCGTGCCCGGGGAGGGGTCTTCCATGCACAGTGTTGGAAAAGAGAAGCAGGACGGGCAGCGTTCAAAGGCATTCCGGCCTCTGCTCCGCTGTCTTTGGAGAGGGGTGGGTCTCCTCCCCTGGTCCCACAGAACCACGCCCAGAGGCGTCCACCAGAAGATGGGGTCTCCACGCCCTGGACACATGCACTGCAGCCCCACGTGGCACAGGGGCTATGCGAGGAGCTGTCCTCCGCGCTTCCCCGTCTGACATAGCACATGCTCGGGGAGGAGCACGCCAGCGGGTGGCCTGGGCGGCGCGCTGTGTAGATGCCACCCAGAAGCACGTGTTTGGTGTTCTCAGCGCAGTCTGGGCTGCGTGAGTGCAGGAGGAGTGTGTGGGGGTGTGGGGGCTCCACATAGACGGAGGCCATGGCGGAGGAACCCAGAAAGGGCAGAAAGGAACACACAGCTGGGATCGAAGGAAGGGAAGGAAGGGCCACAGACGAACTAGCAGTGAAGCTGCAGCCTCAAGTGGACAGTGAGGAAACTCAGCTCAGACTGGACGCCCTTCCCCAGGAGCCAGCATCAAGCGGGAGGGAGGGAGAGAGAGGGTAGTGTCTGTCGCCTGTGTGAGGGATCTGATTCCCAGCACAGAGACAGTCATGCTGGAGACGCTCGGGCACCAAGAGTGGAATACACGGAAATAAACCTGACGGACATCCAGGTGTGGAGAACACGTGATGACAACAGCCCCATCTCACCACCCTGAGCCCGGCTTGGCAAAGCCATCCAAACCCAGCAGAGACACAAACCAGAACACAGGACGGGGCTCCTGATGGGGCACAGCTGCAGATCCAAGTCCACGCTTAAACATGAAAGTGTTCTCAGAAATTAAATACCGTAACTGATCACCTTCGTTATTGTTATATCTGGCTCTAAAATCTCAGATTATAATTAACAATTTTTAGAGAGATTTCAGGAACCGGAAGATGGATCATCTACTCTTGCACAGGTGAGAGTGAGTTCACTACCTTGGCAGGTTGTGTATTGAGCTGGATGTGGAAGTACAAACCGGCAAAGAAAGTAACTCGGGGTTCACTGCTGCTCTGCATTAGGCCACTCCGCAGAAGCCTGCACTGACTTAGGGGTTGGCAATGTAGAGGACACCCCTGGGGCTCCATGGAAGGGGTAAAGCCACTCAGAACCATGAGCTATTCTTTACTGCAGTGTAACAGTGCAAGACGCAATTATTTCATCAGTTCTGCTGGAATCACTGTCCAAACACCTTGTCCTTGTACCACATATCTATATCTACTCCAGGTGAATTGCTACAACAATAAAGTCATAAAAGAATGAGGGCAAGAAGATTTTAGGTACACAAAAATCTGTTGTGAAAACATTTTGTAAACATGGCATCAAAGTGGAAACACTGAGGAAATATCTGATGGATTTGACAACCTAGAATTTTCCTACCTTTTTAATGTTCAGTGACTAGGGGGAGGAAGCGATCAACAAGGAGAAACATTTAAAATCCGTGCGGTACTCAAAGGCCATTAATGGGAAACAAAGAGTCTCCTGGAAGAAAGGGCTGTGGGTGCCAAGGCAGTTGCAGGAAACTGGCCAAGGTAGGCCAAGCAGTCAACGCATGGAAACTGGCCAGCCTTGTAGGAAAACAGAGGGGCACAGCTCTAAAACCAGATGCCATTGTTCAAATAGTCAAAATGGTAAAGGAAAAAAAAATCAATATTAAAATTGTCAGCTGTAGACAGGAATTAAGGTGTGCTCTCCTACCTCGCGGATGTTGTGTCTGTTGGGTGAAATTCCTGGTACACACATTTGCCCCGTGTCCCAGCTGCCTTATAGATCGCCTTCGGGTCAGCAATTCCATTTCACAACTGTTCTGCCTAAGGAAATAATTGGAAACACATACTAAGATTTGGACCCAGGATGTAAGGTGTAACTTGTACATCAAAGCTGGGGTGGGAGAACTAAATGTTCTTTGAAAGAATAGCTTAAAATGGGTTCCTTAAAATGAAGAGCTATGCATTTATACAAAGGGCCACTGTGTAATACTAAGAATCATTTTAGAGCAGCATTTCCGGTGTGGTGAAATTCCCAGATGTAACACCAAGTGCGAGGCTGCATGACGATCATTTCATCCTGTCAAAATGAACTTTGTTTTCTAATCAGCACCCGTTTGCTTTTCTGTAGGAAACCAAGCCTGCTAGGAATGCCTACGAATTTATCCCCAACCAGGGGGTGAAGGAGGATGAAAGACAGGACAGAGAATTAATCTAGATTGGAGGGCAGCGGTCTTGCCTCCGTGGACAAAGAGCCCTGAGCATTTGGTTCACCTCATCTTATTTACTTAGACAGGGGAGCCAGCAACTAGGGTAGCGGAAGAGTCGCCCACCTCCTATCGTCTCTGGTACGTGCCCAGGGAAACAGTCAGGCTGCAGCTGTGTTGCTTTTCCCTGGAACTTGTACCCACCACCAAGAGAGCACAGCTCCCACCTGTCTGCTTTGTGCTCGCAAAGGTCAGCTAGGCCTCGAGCCTCCTCGTCTGGCCTCTCACACTTTTCCAGTTAAGATAATCACGCGCAATATAATTTATTAAATAAAGTCCAAGGAAGCCTTGCACCGTGCACGTGGACCCCGCACCAGCCTGTGAGACGCCCCTGAGCGTGCAAATCTGAACACAGAGGGTCACACGGAAACCTGCTTCTCCAGGCCTGTGCCAGGGCACAGCACAGGGAATCGCGCTGTGGTTTCCCTCATCTCTGAGATGCCTAATCCTGATTCCCAGAGCACAGACAGTCATGCGTCTGCTCACTCTGGTTTCTGAAGGGTGCCAGTGGTCACTCCTAGCACCCCGCCTGTAGAGAGGTGGTCAGCTGGGTCTCGGTCTGTGCCGGGTGCTTGCTGCATTGGGCACAGACCAGGAAGCCCGTGCTGAAGATGGCTGCTCAGGGCACTGAAGCCTCAGAGCCCCAGGCCTCGGGAGGGATTTGAGAGTGGCCCAGAGAAGCCACAGAGGCCCACAGAGGGCTTCTTCGGGGTCTGGGGTCGGCGTTGATTTGGGTTTTCTGCCATCTTGTTCCTGGGGCGATGGCTACAGATGGCGCTGCCCAGCAGTGGCTCTGGGGGCTCCTTTATCCAGCCAGTCACTCTGCAGCTTAAATATCTATTTCCATGTTTGCAGTTTGCTAATCTGAAAACGACTCCTTGCTCCTGTTTCCCATCCGTCCTCCATGACCGGCTCCTGTGGACTCCCGTGTGAGCAAGAGGCGTCCCTCCTCCCTCGCCTAAGCACCTGGGCTTTTCAAGATCACCCTCTTCCCCACCGTGGAGATGTTTTTAATACCATTGTTTTTGTTGCTTAATAACAGATTGGAAGTATTCCTATAATTCCACGTGATTATTTCACAATATAATTTTTCCTCTTGCTTTAAGCACTGCATTTTTTAAACCATCAATTCGCATCTCAGCTGGAAGGAGCCGCGGTGGTGGTGGAGCCGCTCTCCCCAGCAGTTAACCCAGTGCGGATTCTCGTCCACGGAGTCACGTCCTCCGAGTCAGGGAAGACTCCCGACTCAGTCCTGCCCTGCCTCGGGGCTCTGTCACTCCACAGGTCTGTCACTCACGCATATGGCATCAGGGCTGCAGCAGAGCGCAGGGACCACCCTGCCTGTGGGCAGCCCGGGGTCTCCAAGGCATGTTAGGCTCAGCACCTGGGCCGCATCACCCATTCCCTCTCCGCAGGGCACTCGGTGGCCCCCTGAGTGCTGGGGGCCCCCTGCAGTGGGTTGCACCTCAATGGCCAGCCTCTGGAGCAGGAGCACGAGGACACGAAGCCTGTGTACAAATCTGTCCACGTCATTCTTTCCGAGGCAGCCTGACGTGCTGAGCTGGATGCACCCCGCGTCTGTGCACACACAAGTCCCCCCGGCAACACACTGCCTACCAGCCACTTGGTACTCACTCTCCTTTCTTTTCTTTTTGTTTTAAAAAAATATATAGTGACAAATGGACACTCAGGCAAGAGGACTCCCAGAACTGCTTCAGAAAGTGGCAGGGACAATGGAATGAGTGTTTGGAGAGGGGAGGGTTTGGAGGAGCTTCGTGACAATGTGTCTTTTACTATGATCAATTTGTTTTTAAGTTTTCATCTCATTTTATGATCATGTCTCATAGCTGATTCTAAATTAGTGAAATGTAAGACCTCATGGAAGCGCTGAGACACCAAGACCCCGGCCGGGAGTGCAGCACGAGGGAAGGGTCTGGGTGGCCCGCAGTAACACCGACTGTGGTTCTTGGTCATCGAGAGCCAACACATGCCAAGCAGTGTGCTCAGAACTGCGCTGCATGTGGCGCCACAATGGCGCGAGTGTGACAGGACTGCACCATCTTGTCTGACAGCCCCAGCAACGGTTGCTTCTTCCCTAAGTTACCGGGTATTATCCAATGGGTAATACCCGGAAACTTAGGGAGGTCACAGCACCAGATACCATGCATCAGGAGACACGTCCCAAGGGCTCAGCCACAGCCCACATAAATCCTCCGTGCATGCATACAGGCCAGAGGGGAGAAGAGTACAGATGGCCTTGGGGTTCCTGCTGTGCTGGTGAGGCTTGCCCTGCAAGCTTCTGCCAGGCCAGGACACAGAAAGGTGAGAGTGGAACAGCGCCCTGGAGTCTCAGCAACAGCTTCCACAGGTGAGCACAGTGCACTCCGGGGAACTGCAGGCTGGAATAGCTCAAGCCTTCCTTGGCCAAATGTCAGACAAAGGCTCAGAAGCAGACACCATCACTCAAAGACTGAAAAGGAAAATACTTTAGAAGAATGAAAACAGAAACGTCACTGGAAAGGTGGAGCTGCACGGTGGACATGGCTGAAGAGTCATGTGACTGGAAGGCTGGCTTCGAGGCTCACAGACTCCTGAGGGGCAGCATGGAGAGGGAAGAGGATGGGGCTATCACACGAGAAATCAGAAGACAGTGTGAGGAAGCAGAATAAATCAAATCTGAAATTTAATATAATCAGAGATGCAATGGATTTCTCATTAGAAATCCAGGAGAAAAACAGAGAGGCAGTGTTTATGAAGATAATGGCTGAGATTTTTCTAATACTTTTCAAGGATATGAATCTTTGTATTTAGGGAGCCAAGTACATCTAAGAAAGGCAATTTAACACAGCCCCAGTCAGGTCCGTCCAGGGACAGCAGATGACAGCGGGAGGCTTTTATCCCTGGACAGAGGGGAAATGGGCTCCCTGGTTGGACAAAGATAGAGATGGGGGCCATGCAGGAGCCGCAGGCAGCACGAGTTCAAGTGATGGAAACTGGGCTTGGTGAAAACTAAACCAGGACAGCAAAATAAGACATTTTTGAAAGGCCAAGGCTGACCGCTATTAGAGGAATTTTTATGAGGTGAATTCTAGGAAGAAGGGAAAGATCCAAGAGGAGATGTTCGAGACTGAAGAAGGAATGTTTATCACACAGAACTGTAAATGTGTGGATTGGCTTAAACAAACATTAGCTATGGAAAAACAACATATAATTTGTGTGGTTAAAAATAACAACATAGAACTAAAAAACAGAATAACTGCAAACATGTAATTTATAATAAAAGCACTCTGTGTTTCTTGTATAAGAGGGTCAATATTAGCTGCAGACTTCATTAAA
>RJWT010045078.1:0-11683 GCA_004365215.1 Cuniculus paca
TTTTTTTTTTTATTTCTAAAAATCTATCTTAAACTTTAAGACTTACTCCTAGCCAATAAGATTTAGAAAAGGAGCAATGTTGTAGGTTTTGGTTCTCGTAGGTATTGAAATCCACTGTAAAGTTACAATAAAAAAGGAGAGAAATAGATCAGTATAAATGCAAGAAAACACACACATACACACACACAAGGGCACAAATATATACACATATATTTTCTGTTCCTCCAAATAAATTGTCAAATTCAGTGAAACATATTTTTAGAAGTTCCAGATCCACTAATGATCAAAGTTAAAATACTCCAGAATACTTTTTGTAGATTAATTTTATATTTTTCTAGCAGGCAAAGCCTTCTCAGTTACACATGAAACAATGAAGACAGAAAAGGATTCTAGAAATTTGTAACACAATGACAAAGCAATTAAACAAAGCTAAAATGGGTGAAATGGTCTAAAATATACAAGTGCATAAAAGTTTAACAACTTTAAAATAAGCTAATTCTTTTGGCTTTTTTTTTTTTTCTTTTTGGCTCACTGGAACTCACTATGTAGCCTAGGCTGGCCTGGAACTCACAGCACTCCTCCTGACTTAGCCTCCCAAGGGCTAGAATAACAGGTGGGAGCCACCATACCTAGCCCAGATAACTCTTAAAGGCATTTTGTTCTTACCAAAGAGCCAAGAATTATAGGCTAGCTATAAGAGGTTTACTTTAAAAATATAAACATCTAGCCATGTGACGCAAACTAAGGGCCTGCACAGGTTACTCCACCTAGCCATGCAGCCTTAGGACCCGCTCTGGTCCTGGTAAAGCCCTGCCCAGCAACCCCAAATAATCAGGGAGCCTTGGTGTGCCCTTTGAGTCCTGTTAGTGTCCAGCCTAGTGACCCCAAACAGGTGAGGAGCCTTGGTGCACCAATCTGGACCTGGTAGGGCCCTGCCCAGTAACCCCAAAGAGCCAGGGAGCTTCGCTATGCCACTTGGGTCCTGGTAGGTCCCCGCCCAGTGACCCCAAGCAGCAGTGGAGCATTGTATGCCGTGTGGATGGAGCTGAAGGCCTGCACAGCCTACTCTACCAGGCCTTGCAAGCTCGGAGGCCACTTGGGACCAAGTAGGGTCCCATCCAGCAAACCCAGTCAGCTGAGGAACCTTGGCACGCAGTGTGGGGTGTACTAAAGGTCCACCCGGCATACTCCACACATTCTTGGAGCCTCCAAGTGCTGGCAGGACCTGGTGAAGCTTGCTTAATGACCCTCACTGGACTGGGGAAACCCTCTCCAGTACGGACAGGCATCCTCAACCAGGGAAATAACTGTGACTTTGCATTCACCTGCCACAAAGGAATACAGGAAAATGACAAAATAAAAGAACAAAATGCAAGCTCAAACCTCCAGCCCATCCCAAACAAGCCTAGGAGACATGGACATGGAAGAAAGTGCAAGCCACACACCTGAAACTTCTGAAATGATAGCAACCAAAGTAAAGAAACAACACTGTGAAGCTGTAAAGGAAATCAGATCAGAAATAACCTCCAGGTAAAACAAGAAATGATAAACATAATGAAACTAATGCTGAACACATCTAAAGAAGACATAGTTTAAAAAAACTAGAAGATCACTGCAAAAGGATGGAAAGCTCGAATGAACAGTATAAAAAAGAATTAGAATGCATTGAACAGATTCAAAGAGATATCCAGGAAATTAAAAATTCCATCACAAGCTGGCAAAATTGCCTGAATGAATGTGAAGATAGAATTTCAGACTTTGAAGACAAGTTTGCTGCTAGTGAAAAGGAAAGGAAAGATCTTTTAAAAATAAAAAGGAACCAAGAAATAACAATTCAACAGATGCAAGGTGATGCAAAGACAAACAATTTAAGATTAATAGGTGTAAATGAAAAAGAAGGTGACAACACAAGTGATAAAAGAAGATCTTTAAGAAAAAAATAGCAGAAAATTTCCCAAACATGGGAAAAGAAACTGATGTACAGATAAGTGAAGCATATAGAACCCCAATTAGCCATAACCAAAATAAATCTACACTCAGACATATAATAATCAACATCCCAGAAATTCAACATAAGAACAGAATATTAAAAGCTGTTAGAGAAAAGAGACAAATCACTTATAAAGGAAAACCTATCAGAATCACAGCAGACTTTCAACAATCAAGTCAAGAAGATCATGGAGTGAAGTATTTCAAATCCTAAAGCAAAATGACTTCCAACCCAGATTGATGTACCCTGCAAAACTGTCCTTGAAAATCGATGGAGAAATCAGATACTTCCACAACAAAGAGCAGCTGAAGAACTTCATGACCACCAAAGCAACCCTGCAAAGAATACTGAAGGATATTCTAGATAGACATAAAAATAACTATAACTTCAAGAACACCAACAGAAAAAAACCACCAAGCAGGGCAAACAATTAAACAGAGGGGAAAGGTAAAGAACCAACAGCAGAAAGATAGCATGACTAAAACAAGCCAATATATATTACTTATAACCATTAATGTAAATGGCCTCAATTTGCCAATTAAAAGAAAGACACTGGCAGAATGGATCAAAAAACAGCATCCAACCATATGCTGTCTACAAGAAACCCATCTAACCCAAAAGGAAATTCATAGACTGAAAGTCAAAGGATGGAAAACAATACTCCATGCAACGGGAACCCAAAAAAAAGCAGGGGTAGCTATTCTGTTTGCAGACGATGTGAACTTCAAACAAATAATGGTCAAAAGAGATAAAGAAAGTCACTATATACTGGTTAGGGGAAAACTCCAAAAGGAAGAAATAACCTTAAATATATATGCACCAAATTTGGGAGCACCCAGCTATATAAAACAAATATTAATAGATGTAAAAAATCAAATAAGTAATAACACAATTATAATGGGAAACCTTAATACAACATTGACACAAAGACTGATCAACTAGACAAAAAATCAGCAAAGAAATAACAGAACTGAATCAAACTTGTGAACAAATGGACTTAGACATGTACAGAGTGTTCCACCGAACAACATCAGAATACGCAATCTTCTCAGCTTCACATGGGACAGTCATTGAAATAGACCATATAGTAGCTCATAGAACACACTTGAGTAAATGCAAAAGAATTGAAATTAACCCATGCATATTATTTGATCATAGCGCCATGAAACTGGAAATTAATGACAAAAGAAACTGCAAAAACTCTGTAAACACATGGAAATTAAATAATACATTCCTGAGCAATCAGTGGGTCACAGAGGAAATTAAAGAAGAAATTAAACAATATCTACAAGCAAATGAAAACACAAATACAACTTACCAGAATCTGTGGGATGCAATGAAAGCAGTCCTTAGAGAGAAATTTATTGCAGTAAAGTCCCACATCAGGAAAACAGAATGAACACAAACAACCTAATGCTACACCTCAAACTTCTAGAAAAAGAAGAACAAGTCAAGCCCAAACTCAAACAAAGGGAGGAAATTATAAAGATCGGAGCAGAAATTAACACAATTGAGACAAGAAACCAACCCCAAAAATTAACAAATTAAAGAGCTGGCTTTTTGAAAGAATAAATAAAATTGATAAGCTCCTAGATAACCTTATTTGAAAAAGCAAAGAAAACACTCAAATTCATGCAATAAGGAATGAAAAGGGTGAAATCCCTGCAGACCCTGTGGAAATACAGAAGATGATCAATACCTACCTCAAAAACCTTTACTCTCA
This sequence comes from Cuniculus paca, assembly GCA_004365215.1. Classification (NCBI taxonomy): domain Eukaryota; kingdom Metazoa; phylum Chordata; class Mammalia; order Rodentia; family Cuniculidae; genus Cuniculus; species Cuniculus paca. The sequence goes on from RJWT010045078.1 coordinate 3,714, forward strand.
TAGGTTCGATAACACAGAAGAAATGGACAGATTGCTAGAAACATATGAATTGCCAAAGCTGGATCAAGAAGATCTAAAACTGCTAAATAACCCAGTTTCAATTAAGGAAATTGAAAATGTAATTAGAACCTTACCAAAAAAGAAAAGCCCAAGTCCTGATGGACTCACAGCTGAATTCTACAAGAAATTAGATGAAGACTGAATGCCAACACTCCTCAAACTCTTCAATGAGATTGAAAGGGAAGCAAGTCTCCCTAACTCATTCCTGGAAGCAAGAATTACCCTAATACCAAAACCAGAGAAAGACCCAACCAAAAAAGAGAACTGCAAGCCAATCTCCTAATGAACATAGATGTAACAATCCTCAATAAAATACTGGCAAACAGAATGCAGCAAGTCATCAAGAAAATTATACACCATGACCAAGTGGGATTCATCCCAGGAATGCAGGGGTGGTTCAACATATGCAAATCAATAAACATAACACACCATATCAGTAGAGTCAAAGATAATCACATGATCATCTCAATACATGCAGAAACAGCTTTTGATAAAGTCCAACACTCATTCCTGGTAAGAACCCTATGGAAAATAGAAATACATGGTCTTTACCTCAATCTGATAAAAGCAATCTATGACAAACCAACAGCCAGCATTATACTAAATGGTCAAAATCTGAAAGCTTTCACTCTGAAATCAGGAACAAGACAAGGCTGTCCACTATCACCACTCCTATTCAATATACTGCTGGAAACATTGGCCAGAGCAATTAAACAAGAAAGAGAAATAAAAGGAATAAGGGTAGGAAAGGAAAAAGTTAAATTATTATTATTTGCAGATGACATGATGCTCTATATAGAAGACCCCCAAAACTCCATTGAAAGACTTCTAGATGTAATAACCAAATTCAGTAATGTAGCTGGATACAAAGTCAACACTCAAAAACCAGTATCATTCCTGTACATAAACAACAAACTCACTGAGAGAGAAATAAGAAAAAACACACCCTTCACAATAGCCTCTAAAAAAATGAAACACTTAGGAATCAATCTAACAAAGGAAGTAAAAATTAGAGTACTCTGAAAAAAGAAACTGAAGAGGATTTCAGAAAATGGAAAGACAAGCCAGGCGTGGTGGCTCACTCCTGTAATCCCAGCACTCGAGAGGCTGAGACAGGCGGATCGTTGTGAGTTCAAGACCAGCCTGGGCTACAAAGTGGACTCAAGGCCAGCCTGAACGGCATAGTGAGACCCTGTCTCAAAAACACCAGGGCTGGGGATCTAGCTCAGCGGCCTAAGCACCTGCCTGGCAAGCGCAAGGTCATGAGTTCAATCCCCGGTGCCGCAAAAAAAAAAAAAAAAAATGGAAAGACATTCCTTGTTCATGGATAGGAAGAACAAACATTGTGAAAATGACCATTCTCCCACAATTATTACACAGATATAATGCAATTCCAGTCAAAATATCATTAGCATATGTCACAGATCTAGAGAAACCACCCCTAAAATTCATCTGGAACCAGAAGAGACCTAGAATAGCAAAGGCAGTTCTGGGCAACAAAGGCAAGGCAGGAGGCATCACAATCCCTGACTTGAAGTTATGCTATAAAGCTACTGTGATAAAATCAGCATGGTACTAGAATCAAAACAGACCTGAAGATCAATGGAACAGATTAGAAGATACAACGCCAACTACAAACACACTCAGTCATCTTATTTTTGACAAAAGGGCCAAACATGTTCACCTGAAGAAAGACAGCCTCTTCAATAAGTGGTGCTGGAAAAACTGGCTTGCGACATGCTGAAAACTAAAACTAGACTCATGCCTATCACCATGCACTAAACTAAAGTCAAAATGGATCAAAGATCTAAATATTAAAACAGAAACACTAAATCTGCTGGAAGATAAAGTAGGTAGAAACCTCGAAGACATAGGAGTAGACAGAGAATTCATGAACAAAAATCAAACTGTGCGTAAAATAGTTCCCAGAATCAACAACTGGGATCTTGTCTTATTAAAAAGTTTTTGCATGTAATAAGAAATCTCCAACAGAGTTGAAAGAATACCCACAAATTGGAAAAAAAATCTTAGTCAACTATCCCTCAGACAAAGGACTTGTATCTGGAACATATAAAGAATTTTTTAAAAAGCAGGCCCCAGAAATTCAAAGACCCAATCCAAAATTGAGCATCTGAGATGAATACTCACTTCTCAGCTGAAGAAATAGAAATGGCAAATAAACACATGAAGAAATGTTCAGCATCATTGGTCATTAGAGAAATGTAAATTAAAATAACACTGAGATTCCATCTCACTCCAGAAAGAATGGCCGGGATCAAGAAAACAAGAAATAGCAAATGCTGGTGAGGCTGTGGGGAAAAGGAACTCGTTTGCACTGTTGGTGGGAGTGTAGACTGGTGCAGCCACTGTGGAAATCATTGTGGAGGTTCCTCAAAGCTGGAACTGGAGGTCCCATTTGACCCAGCTATTCCACTTCCGGGCATATTCCTAAAAGAATTGAAAACACAGTGATATATGTGCACCCATGTTTATTGCAGCACAATTTGTAATAGCCAAATCTTGGAAACAACCTAATTACCCATCAACTGAAGAATAGTTAAAAAAGATGTGGTATTTTTATACGATGGAGGTACTACTCAGCTATAAAGAAGAGTCTCATTGAGGCTTTTGTAGATAAATGGATGCAATTTGAGACCATACTCGTAATTAAAATAAATCAAACTCACATGTGTAAATACTGCATTATCTTCCTGGTGTAAGAAACTGAAATAGTAAACAAGAACCAAAATCTTCAATAAATGTGAAAGAGTAAGAAACTGCTCAAAAGGAAAAAATAATTCAGATAGGGAAAGGAGAAAAGAAAGGAAAAGAAAAAAGATATAAATTTGTATATATACATTCTAGATAACTAAGATGATTGTGTTACTAATTCCATCAGTTCTTGCCACGAAATAGTTAACATTCATAGGATTAGATCAATTTTGCATGTCTATATCTGGTAATCTGAGTAACTCTTTTGAAGATAACTATGCAAAATAGCAACCTTTGTTAAGTTTGTACCATCTTGTTTTGAAAGCCTATATTGCTATTGTTTTGAGGTTTTTGTTATTGGTGTTTGTCTCTTTTGTTTTTTGTTTTTCTTGTATTTTTTAAGTTTTGTTTTGTTTTTCCCTTTAAAATAAAAAAAAATCTTCTCTATTGATCTCATTTTATGCCATGCAAAACAGAGACATTTCATCAAATCATTCAAGTTCATTAAAAAGTTCCCTTTTGTAAACTAGTGATCTCAGAAACTCTCACAGAACAGGAAATAGAAGCAACCTCAAACCCAAGATTTGGAAGAGCAGCAGAAAATGCTCCTGAGAGAAAGTATGCAAATATCTCTCAATTTTTTACTTATGTTAGAAGATGAGGTTCACATCAAAATCACCATAGCTGTTGTGCAAGATTAACAGCTGTTCTTGTGTTTATAGAGATTTTCATCAGAAAATACTGTACCAGTGGTTCTCAGCGGAGGGTAGAAGATGACAAAAAACAAAAAAGCAAATGTAGGTAAATATATAAGAAAAATATTAGAAACTTTAAAAATTTATTAATCAAAATGACATCATGAAATTAGTGAAGTAACCGACAAAGTACTACTTTCAAAATGTGTAAAGAGCACTTATAAATCAACCAGAAAATATCATACAAGCCAGTAGAAAAAAAATTGAGCAAAAGACCCAAAATGGTTCTCCATTAAAGAGGAGAAATTGACAAAATTAATATTCACAAAATTCTCAGTCTTATTAGTGATCGTATGTGTGGTCATTAAAATCCCAATAAGAGTCTATTACTCATCAGATTAGTGCATTTAAAATTCTTACAATAGCAAATATTAGAGATGATGTCATTCAGAGGTAAGAAGTCCCTTACCTCTTCCTCAGGGACTTTTGGCTGTGTCTGGAGCCATTTGGATTGTCAGAATTTGAGACATAGGATATTGTGGCTATCTAGTGGAGAGAGGCCAAGGATGCTACTAAATATTCTACAACAACTAAACTGCACTCCGCACTAAAAATCCAAAATGTCGCAAAATACTTTGACCTATACTCAAGCATTTACACCCATGTAAGTCACGTGGAAGAAGACATAGACCATCGCCAGCACTGAAAGATCTTCACCCAGCCTTTGCAACCAAGGTGTTCCGGCCCTACTAGAGGTGATCTCTATCTCAGAGTACGTAAAAATATTTGCTTGCTTGCTTTCCGAGTTTATAGCATGCATCACCAAATATCGGGAAAGAATTCTACCTGTCCTGAATTTTATATATTTATAATTTTCAGATGAATTTATATTTTTCAGCCAGGGATTTAGCTAAGTGGCCTAAGCGCCTGCCTGGCAAGCATTAGGTCATGAGTTCAATCCCTGGTGCTGCAAAAAAAAAAAAAAGAATTTATATTTTTCCAACAGGTATTCTTTAACATATTACCTCTCTGACATTGTGTCTGAGACTTAAGAATTTTGGTGAATGTAGCTATGGTATCTTCATTTAAATTGTTGCATAAAACAACACTGTATGAACAAAACTATATATATATATATATATATATATATATTTAATGTAGATTGATGTTTAGATTATTTCTTAATCACAGACACCGCTATGACAATTTCATACATAAACTTCAGGACATCTTTGTGCCAGTTGCCCTGTATTACATTCATGAGGTGGGAACACTAAATCACAGGGAATGTACATTTTCAAACTTACCAAATAACACTAAATTCTTTTCCAACATAATTGTACCCATTTATACTTCTCTCAGTAGTGCATGGGGATCCATGTTGAATGACATCATCTCTAATATTTGCTATTGTAAGAATTTTAAATGCACTAATCTGATAAGTAATAGACTCTTATTGGGATTTTAATGACCACACATACGATCACTAATAAGACTGAAAATTTTGTGAATATTAATTTTGTCAATTTCTCCTCTTTAATGGAGCACCATTTTGGGTCTTTTGCTCAATTTTTTTTTCTACTGGCTTGTATGATATTTTCTGGTTGACTTATAAGAGTTCTTTATACATTTTGAAAGTAGTACTTTGTCGATTACTTCACTAATTTCATGATGTCATTTTGATTAATAAATTTTTAAAGTTTCTAATATTTTTCTTATATATTTACCTACATTTGCTTTTTTGTTAACACCTTTAGCATTCTATTTAAGAAATTTGCTAATGTAAGATCATGATGTAATTTTCCTATTATTCTTTAAAAGATATCCAGTTTTGCCTTTAGTTTTTTGTTTGTTTGTTTTGGTTCCAGGAATCAAACTGAGGACCTTGCACTTGCTGTGCAGGCACTGTGCCACTGAGCTATATTCCCAGCCCTACCTGTAATTTTTAGGGCTTTATACTCCTTAAATTTTTTTAGATAGGGTAGGGTGGGAGTTTAATTATTTTTTTCTCACAGAGGTCTCCAGTTGTCTGAGAAATATTTAAGAACCTATCTTAACTTTCCCTGTTGACTGGCTGTGCTACCTAGCCTGTCATTGAATATTCATGAATTGTAAGGTAGTCTCTGAGTTGTCCATTCTGTTTCATTGTACTATTTTTCTTCATTATATTTATCCCATACTGTTTTAGTTAGCCTATGTTACAGTATTTTGAAATCTGTGGGAGAGAAATGCCCTGTCTTAGTTACTTCTCTTGTTGCTGAGACAAAATACCCAACTCTCGAAGTTAAGGGAAGAAAGGTTTATTTAGCTCACAGTTTGTAGAGGTTTCAGTCCACAGTCAGGTATTATTTCTCTATTTTTTCATACATATTTCAGAATTGTCTGATATCATTCAACCTAAAACCAAACAAACAAACAAAACAAAATTGGAATTTTTAAAATATTACATTGATTATAGACATCACTTTACAAAAATTGACATTTTAACAGTAGGGTACAGTTTTTCAATCTATTCAGGATATATTGAACACATTTAAAGGTATAGTATTTAATACCTTTTATTAAATTTTTATAATTTTCTCCATAGAGATCATCTAATTGTTGACATACTATTAATGACTTGTTTTTTTTATTTTGAAGAGAATAAAACAAATAGAAAACAAAACAGAATGTTCAATCAAAACAAAACAAAGAATGTGATACAAGACTTCAAAACAAAGCAACAATAAACCAACAATGGTTGCCATGTTGCTCCTTGCTGTCTTCAAAATAACTTCCCACACCATCAGGCATAATAAAATCAAACACAACAAAACAAAATAAAACCAATCAAAACAAAACAATGAAAGGAATACAGGACTTCAAAACAAGGCAGTTGAAATACCACAGTGGCTACCATAATGCATCGTGTTATCTTCAAAGTAGCTGTTTATATCATCAGACATAATAAAAACAAAATAGAATATTTAATCAAAACAAAACAATCAACATAATACAAGACTTCAAAACAAGATGAAAGGAAATCAGTAATGGCTACCATAATGCCTCTTGTTATCTTCAAAATAACTGCCCATATCCTCAGGTATAATACAATCAAATAAAACAGAATAGAATAAAACCAATCAAAAGAGAACAATGAAAGCAATACAGGACTTCAAACAAGACCGCAGGAATACAACAGAGGCTACCATGTTGCATCTTGTCTTCAAAGTAGCTGCTTAGACCTTCACACACAACAAAATCAAACCAAGCAAAATAGAATAAAATCAATCAAAAGAAAACAAGTAAAGCAATAAAGGATTTGGAACAAGATAATAGAAAATCAATAATGGCTGCTGTAATCCATTTTGTTATTTTTGCAATAGCTGTCCATGCCATCAAATACAATAAAATCAAACATAACTAAACAGAAGAAAACCAAGCTAAACAGAACCATGAGAACAATACAGGGCTTCAAAACAGAATTATAGATTAACAATGGCCATTGCCTTCCTCCTGGAGATATCTCCTCCCCTTTCACCTTCACAACCTCTATTTTGTATTTTGGATCCCACTAATTTCCCCAGTTTCTTATATTAGGGAGACAATACAATGTTCACCCATGTGACTCTGAACCTTTTCATGCATAAGCATGCTCTCAAGTTGTATCCATTTACCTACAAGAGTCTCAAGGTTATCTTTCTTTATAGCTAAGTAGCTTTGCATTGTATAGAAATGCTGTATCTTTCCTTTCCACTCTGCAGCAGATGGGCAAGCTACCCCTACTGTTTTTTTCTGGTTCCCTGTCATATAAAGCATTGTTTTCTCTCTTTTGACTTCTAATCTATGAATTTCCTTTTGAGTTAAATGTGTTTGTTGGATAAAGCATATTGATGGATCTTGTCTCCAGATTCACTCTTCCTGTGTATCTTTTTATTGGTGAATTGAAGCCATCTGCACTAATGGTTATGGCCAACATGCACTGGCTCATCTTTGCCATGCTATTTTCCTGCCATTGGCTGTGTACTTTTCCCCTCCATTCTATTGTCTGTCCCGCTTGGTGATCCCCCCCTGCCTTTCTTCCTGGAACCATGGTCTTTTTTATCTCTTTCTAAAATGTCCTTCAGTATTCTTTGTAGGGTTGATTTGGCAGTCATGAAGTCCTTCAGTTGTTCTTTGTCATGGAAGTATCTTGTTTCTCTATTAATTTTGAAAGATGGTTTTGCAGGGTACATCAATCTGGGTTGGAGGTTGTTTTCTTTCAGGACTTGAAATATTTCACTCCAAGCTCTTCTTGACTTGATGGTTTGTATTGAGAAGTCTGTTGTGACTCTGATGGGTTTTCCTTTATAGGTGATCTGTTTCTTTTCTCTAACAGCTTTTAATATTCAGTTCTTGTGTTGAATTTCTGGGATCTTGATTATTATATGTCTGGGTGTAGATTTTCTTTGGTTACGGCTAGCTTGAGTTCTTTATGCCTCACTTATCTGAATAGCATGTCTTTCTCCCATGTTTGGGAAGTTT
>RJWT010045079.1:0-11680 GCA_004365215.1 Cuniculus paca
GAACAAAAACCAGTCAATACAATTTTCCAGCAAGTCTCAAAGTCCTGATACAATAATTCCTAGTAATGCCAGCTTTTGTTCCATTTGCATAGGCCTCATTATCCCTGTTCTCCTGCAGATGGTGTCAGAGAGGTGAAGTGTCAAACCCACAAAGTGGAGACCCCAGCAACTCAGAGCTACTGCGATATCAATCATTGTTGGTAGTTTTTACTTTTATCTCCCTCCCTCCTTACTTGTCCCCACTCACATTGTCAGTTCAGTTAGAATATTTCACCTACACCTCACAATATGTCGAAAGGAAGTAGACACACGCTGTGAAAAGCTGGTAATTTTATTGGGTTCCTTTACCTTTAAAAATCTGTTACTTGGTCAAGTCTGGTTTCTGGGTTTCTTTTTTGCAGGGAAATTGAGGCAAACATTTTTATGTGGTCCTCTGGTGCCTGCTCTGTACTACAAGAATTATATACATGAGGATCATTAGGGTAGTGTTTTGCCCATTAAGATATAATAACCGTCAGCAGGGACAAAAAGCAGATCAGAATCACAAATTCAAACTAACAGGCACACATAAAATCTATGTGCCTGCTGTAGGCACAAGCACAGGTCTTACACAACAGGTAAATTCTCTCTCCATCTCAGAGGCAGCTTTTCATAAGCTGAGTAGGAAGGACATGCATTCTCTCAACCCTCTAGCCACTTTTTAATCCTGAGCACTTTTCTATTTCCAAGTGTACAGGGTTTGAATAAACAAAGAATGCACTTGCACTTGGAAAGATTTCTAATTAGAAAACAAACAAACAAAACAGGCAGAGTCAGCTTAAGGAGCTCTTCTTTTTCACTGAAAGAGCACCTTTGGACAAGGGACATGGGAGAATGGGGTATGAGTCTTAGTATATTAGATTAGTCAAGGGAAATCTAGTTACTCAGCATGTGGAAGATGTTACAGACAGGGGCAGGTTGGCTCACCAGACATGGATGAAGTCGCTTTTAAGAATAATTCTAATGCAGTTCGTGTTACTCTCCATTGTATTTCATTAAGTAGCTAACGTGATTGCTTTGCAAGGCAGGGGTAATAATTGTTTACAAATAGATTAAACCTATTATCAGCCCAGGAAACCAAAGACTGATAGGATTATTTGACTCTATTAATGGAAATTATTTTGTTGACATATTAACTTCCAATTAGCCAGCATAAGCCAGCTGCTTTGCCAAAATTACTGATACTTAGGGTAACTGATAAAGAAAGAAAAACAGAAAGAGGAAAGTAACAAGGAAGAACTTGATCTTTTAAAGCTCCCACATAACCTACCTCACAAAAGTCCAACAAACCTACTCCCCAGATCTCTGCCAAGGAAAAGGAAAGGGCACGTGTGGGTGCCATGGAAGGAGGCAGTAAAGGAATCTGAGAGCTACATAGAAAGGGGCAGGAACATTTTCCTATGGTTTCACTTCCCAACAATGAGGGCACTACTGGGAGGGAATAGCGAGTCTATGTCAAAACTGCGCAAAGCAAAAGGAAGAGAGGAATATGGAACACGGGAGAAGTATTTAGAAGACCAGAAGGAGATCACACAGGACCTATTTCAACTGAAAAATTCAATAACCACAGGTCACAATAGTGGTCATAACTTCCATAGAATCTGTCCTTAGTACACCTTGATTTTCCTCAACTGGCCACTATGTTCCACCTCCAACTGGCACCAGGCATGTCTGGAGCAGACAAAGACAGGCACAAATTCTTTCTGGGGGAAAGGAACCAAATGAAATGCCTGAAGGCACCAACTAAGAAACTGGAATTTCAGTCCACCTTATTAAAGGGTGGGGGCAGTAGGCAGAATTTGCCAGAATTAATGAGCAACTAGTAATTTTCGCATTGTTCTTCTGTGCTAGGCATTGTTCTGAGTGTGTTTATAGCTGATTCTATGAGAGGTGCTGCTGCTGTCTACTGCTTCACAGATAATGAAGTGGAGGCATAAAGTCACATAGCTTGATACGCTAAGCTCAATTTTAGAATCACCTACTAACTTCTAAGGCAATGGGAATCTATTGGACCAAGATTGTGCATCTTTCAGTCTTTATAGGTATCAGACAGTAGACAATCATTCCATCTAAAATTTTTACCACTTAAAAAAAATAAACCAACAAATCAACCAAAGGACCAAATAAACATAGAAACCTTGGTTTTAAAATGGCATCACAAGCTTTTTACAGTAATCAACATCTTGGAATGAGAACCACATATGGCTGACGCTATGAAAAATCTAGTCACGAATTATATACACTCATGGTTTCACTTTTATTTATCGTTACTAGTACTGGTTCTAAAATGCTATTTTAATTTATGTACTAAAATAAACAAATTTCAATCTTTTGTTAAATATGTGCAGTTATTCAAAGTAATCAGTATTGATGCTGGGGAACCTGGGTCTTGAAAATGCCTTATCGTAAATTAAAAAAAACAAATAAATCAAGCAAAAAAAATGTTCAAAAAGTCTAATTTTCTCTAAAAGATTGCAACAATTTAAATTTTATACAGCATGCCAAAACTCACTAAAAAGGGAAAAATGGTATACACACACACACACACAAAAAAAAAAAAACCACAAATGAAAGTTGCTTCCAAGACACATAAAGAGTAAGAAATATCAAGGAACTATAGTTTCCATTCTTATTTACATTGAAAATGCCTGCCAGTGTGTCCTGCTCTCTAGTACAGCTCTTAATTTAGGCTTCAATGGAGTAAGAGGTATGTGTAAAACATAGTAAATAGGAGCCAGCTTGGAGGTGGAGGAAATGATGATTACAAAAGGGACACTTAACTACCCAACTCTAAAACTTCACGATCATTCAATCTTATAAAGCAAAAAATCCTAATTCTTACCTAAGTACAGGCATGTACTATGCCTGAAGGTGCCTAAGGTGCCATTTGATAGATACAATTAAAATTGTCCATGGTTCAAACCTCAAAGAAGGGCCCAGAACTCAGAATTCACAAAACTTCCCCTCTATCCCCTCTATCCTCCGGAGGGCAGTGGAATGAGAAGCAGTTTGGGTTAAGCTGCTTCTGTTCTTCCATTAGTTCTGGTTCTTTTAAGCCAAAATTACATTCCAGGCAGATTGGATGGTCTCAGTCAGTTGCCTGAAGGTAAAGTACAAAGAAATGCCACCCTCTGCTTTCTGGATTCAGCTCTGCTCCTGAAGGAATGCACAGTGGTTTAGAAAGAGGTGGGCAGAGCCCAGCTGCTCAGGTGTTTTAGACTCAGTGAGAGGAAGGAACATTGGGAAAGAAAGTATGAGAGCTACTAATTATAAATTTCATTTACAATGTTTGAAACACTAAGCTCTACCAATATTTAACAAGCTGATTGACACCAAACCCTTCGCTGAACTGGTGTGTCAGCAGATTATGGTCACACATCACTTTTGGTGGCTTAGCCCCTTCATGTGTGACATCCTCACTTCCTCTACTCTCAGCACATTATGATATTGGAGGGGTTTGATTGAATAAAGATTTTTTTAAATTCTAAAATCTGCTTGAAAATAAACTTCACAAAATGAATAACTTGGCTCCGCGAGTCCTTCAGAGAAACCCCAGAATGAAGATCAATAAAAATAAGAAATGTGGGCACTTTGATTGCTATCATGCACTCTTCATCAGTGACAGAACAAGGAAATAACAAGGACACTCAAAGGTTTGCCAAGAAGTTGAGCCTCATAAACAGAATTTATCAAGAACACTGTTTGAAATGTAGGTTCAGATTCACTATTGTCTGCAATAAGTCGCATTCTAATGAGAACCTTAAGCCATCTAAATTAGCAACATATTTAAAAATGTTATTAATCTCGTTTTAATTCGGATTTTCCATTTTACAATGTGCATGCTAGTTATATTCATGGAAGATACACATTTTAGAAAATATACCCATGTCTCCTACTTCCTTTGAGACTAACTGCCTTTTGAGCAGAGACCCTTCTAGGCTACAGTGAGATTTTCCTCAGGAAAGTCCTAAAGAATTTATGCATAATTTTAGATGCCTGATCCAATTCATTAAGTTTTAGACAACTTGCAAAAACTCTGACATAGATTTCTAGAAGTTGTTAAGACAAAAGAAACCAAGGTCCGGTGGGCATTCTCAGAGCTAGGCCTCACACTGAACACACAGTGAACTGGCATCCTTCTCTCCTGCGGAAACTATGAAACGGGAAGATAAGCTACGACGATGCAGCTGGACTCTCAAACAGAAACTCTGGACTAGTAGAACTAAGATGAAAAATGTATTATTTGGATGCTAGATTAAATATTATAAATATCAATTCTGAGCATACGGGAAATTACAAATGAATGCCAGGAGGTTTCTGGCACCTAGTCTGTTGCAATGCATATGAAGGTTTATATCAAAAATAGTCAACAGCGATTTTCCATCTCCCCCGGGACAAGAATAAGAGGAAATCACGAACGTGGAATGAAAACACTAATTTGTAATCATGTAGGCAGCCACTGGGTCCACAGATGCCAAATGCTTTTACATGTAAGTCATCCCATCCAGCAGATGGAAAACCACCAGTAAGTAATTACTTATTCCAAGTCTGTCTTGAGCCAAATACAAGCTCTGTGGGCACTATGGTCAGGCGCCCAAAACCAAGCTTCCTCCACAATCAAGGTCTTTCCTTTTGTGATTCAGTACATGGATTTGGCTTTCTCCTGAAAGACGCCACATTCCAATATGGGTAAGGAAAATTAGATAAGATTCCTGTTTGAGGTATGTTATATCTCTAACAATTCACTTACCACCAGGCTAGAGTTTTCAGGTGTTCACTGAACACGTTGTATGTCTCTGGCCATGTCACACTCAAATCTTCCAAAATAGAAGTCACTTTTCTGCTTCAAGTTGCTTTTTTCTCTGTACTTTCAGTTTCTATTTATTGTTACTATATACACATTCTTGCTAAAGTCAAAATCTAAGGTAGGACCCAGATTTATTCTTCATTAGTCTTTGATGCCGTTGTGATGAACTGCGGCCATTCTCTCTCCAAGTAGCTAGTGTATATAGTCTCCTCCCCTACGTTTCGTTAGCTTCAGGGTATTTCTGGCCTTTACCATTTATCATGTGAACAGTTACCCCTTTCTAACAAATTTACCCACCTCCAATTCTATTTTATTCATTCATTCAACAGGCACTGATGACCATTACCTGAGCGTCAGATACAAGTACAAAGTGCTGGGAACGTGTCAGTGACCAATCTCCCCCTTTGTTATATATTCTAGAGGCAGGTTATATTCTAGTGGTAGGTGTAAATGGAAACGTAAATATGTATACAAGTAAAATATAAAGTACTGTGAAGACAATAGAAGAATCAACTTACCATGAGTTTTATTAGGGAGAGAAGATAGGAGATTTGAAGTGAGATTTAACATGAAACCTACAGTTCAAAAAAAATAAAATGAGCTAGTCATACAGAGTGGGATAAAATAGGTTGTCAGACAGAGGAAATGTGTTGTGCTGTTCATTCAAACTATGCTGTGCATTCAAAGATACAGAGCAAGGAAGGAAGAAACCTGGCCTTTTAAAGGAATCAAAGAAGACCACTGTGGCCAGCTAGAGAGAAATGGGAGGGGAAGCACACAGAGCAAAGTGAAGTCATGGACACAGACTTCGGCCAGAGCACGCAGAACCTTAGAGGTCAGTCTTCCACAGGATAGACTCAGAGATTCCACTACTTTCAAAAAAGATCACAGCACTATTCCTCCTGAATTTCTTCTTTCTGTTACCGATGCATTAATGTGCAATTTTCTTGTGATACTGCCTGTTTCTTGCCTCAAACCTTGAAACTATCCACACTCACATGCAATCTATATAATCCAGCAACAGCTCATTTTCACATGTCCTGCTCATACTTTTTTCTCAAATGAAGAGGCTCCTTCTCTGTGTTTGATTCCCAATCCAGCCTCTAAGACTCATTTTAAGTTTTACAGAGAGAGCCAACATATTTCTTTGTTGATTCATAGTCATCTCTATTGTACTGTTGGAATGCTCATACATCTCTCCTGCCATCCTGTGACCTCCTGAAAATATTAAAGGTTTGATTTTAAATACCAGCACTCAATACCTGAAGGCAGGCAGGCAGGGAGGTGATTGGTTAGTTTTGCCCAAAGGAATAGAAAACATGAAATTCTGATTCTAAGAAGTCTAAAGTTTATTTATTTTAAAATCAAATTAAGTTCAATGGACATTTGAAAACTTTAAAAATTATATATTAGGCCAATCAGTTGTAAGCAACGCTTAATTATCAGAGAACTTCCTAGGAAAGAAATGCAACATGATATAAAGGTCAAAAAAAATTTGGCTCTGTTCTTTGTTATGTGGCTCTGTTATTTGTGACCTTGAGGTATAAAGTGCCAAAAATTTTGCTTCCTGAAGGTACACTGTAGCCAGTCCTAACAAACCACAGAAAAAGACTTCTGTCACAAATAAGGTTATTCTTTTAAGAATTGAACCTCTAAAAGCCAGGTTATCTATCTGTAGGAGGCAATTTTGTATTCAAATAGTTAAGATTGGTATCCAGTTGACAAGGCTGTATTTTCAGCAAGACAAGATTTAAATGGCACTGCCATTTAGAAAACTGAAGTGCTTGAAGTTCTCCATAATGCCTGTAGGTAGTTTTATTCCATTCCTATAACCTGAGTAACATATTTCAAAAATCAGATATTCTATTTCCGAGCATATTTATGCCTGTTACTTTGTATTCATGCTTTCATCTATCTCTTCCTATGTAATCTTTGTTCAATCATTCGAAACATATTTATTGTATGTTTGCTATACATGCATTGTGATAAAGCCATACAGATTAATTCTGGTGGGGAAAAGTACAAATAGATATATAATACAAAATAGATATAAATAGAGATATAATAAAAAGAAACAAAGAAATACATTAGTGGATTCTACGTGAACACACTGTCAGCTTCTTGTGAGTTAGGCAAGTGCACATTAATGCCTCTGGTCTTGAGAAAGATGAACATAGGCTCAGAAAGCTGAAGAACAGTCTCTGATCTGTGGTCGTTTCACTGGTGCTGAGTCTGTGAGATCTGCTGGCTGCTAACTGGCCTCTCCCAATCCGATCTCACTGCAGCCCCCTCCATACTAAAATAAATGTGTTGGGTCAATAAGAGTGCTTTCAACAGGGTAACGACACAAGGCCAAGTGCATTCCATTCATGACCAGATATGGATTCAGGATGAAATATAATTGACATAGCTGAAAATTAACCTCTGGTTATAGTGCCACATTCATCTGGAACACATTACTAAATAAAGAAATGGAATGGAGGGTATTTTTTATGACTTAGGAGCCAACTCTGTGGTGGATGACAAAGGTGCTTGAGGCAAGAGGAAGAACTACAGTCATGACCACAAGACTTAGAAATCTGTGATGCTACAATTGGCACTGCCAATGCTGAAATGAGGAGTTCACATTTGCTTTGTGAAAACACGATCTTGCCTAGAGTAGAATACTGGGAAGGTTCGGCTGGGGCGAGTGATTTCTTATTCAACTCACAGTGACTATTCAATCCAAAGAGGCTGAAATGCCAAGAGAAGAAGATCTATGGTCTGGAGTTGGTAACTACAACATCACATGACTGGAATAACCCTTATCCACATGGCACTATGTCATAGTGCAATAGGATATGCCCACTGAATAAATCTAAGAATAAAATCTTTAATAAAATTTAAGGTGATGTAGACCTGTGGAAACTGATATATGTGGTGTTACACATCATGGAGATAAAAAAAAAGCATACTGGTATTTCACCAGGCTCAGGAAGAGTATTGTCACTTAGGACAAGGCTCTTTCACAGCACATGAAGACTCCCTTTCTCATTTCAATGATTACCTCAAAAAAGATAGTTCCCCACCAAAAAACTATCAACTCCCCTGGAGAGATTTGTTCTTTTGTCTACTGTTTCTTTGCCCTAGTATCATATTCTTTTGATTTGGATTCTTCTTGCCAAAGAATTCTTCTAGAAGAACTTCTAGAACATCAATCTTTAGATTCTTTTAAAGTTACCAAAGAAACTATTCTAATTACCTTTTGTAACCACCCTAACTCAAACTACTATGACATTTCCCAAGGCTTAATATTCAATTTACATATTCAATTCTACTATTGAGATTAGTATTAAAAAGAGATGACTTATCTCAATACCCTGTGACTGTCATTTATTCTAGGATACTTTTAGTTTCTGTGGATTTTAAAAATTTAAGCCCATGAGAACACTACTTTGGAAAGGGAAATAGTTTGTAAAAGCATCTGACTGCTTCTCAGTTCAAGATCTGCTGTTCTGGTGAGCAGCAGAGTGACAGAACCGAGGAACATGAACGACTGAAGGGCTGATGGTTTCCGCGTGTTTCCACTGTTACATGATACTAAATTGTGCTGAAAACATCTTAGCAACTTGACAAAATATTTACACTTAATTGATTACTGAGAAAAAGGAATATTGTCTTAGTGCAAGACACAAATTTTTAAAAGGTATGATGGCTTTTGTTTCACTTTTCAAGAAACTAAGAAACATACAATTTTTTTTCTTTAAATGCCTTTCATTTAAAACTGAGGCAAAGATAACCAAGTAGAAATCATGTTATTTAAAAAAGAAAAGAATAAGAAACAATGATATAACCAAAATGGTTAAGATGTTTTTCTACAGATGTGTTGCTGGTAATGGAAAAGAAAATGAATTTGTACATCATTATTTTGCATTTTTCTAATAAAATAATGAATTTAGGCAAAGATCGTTAATGCCTACTAACACAGACATGTCAATGGCAATGCAGGGTAGTTGTCATTCATAATAATTACAATCATTTAACATAACTGTAAATAAAGGGTCAGAGTGAGTATATAGACAATTAGGGAAACCCTATATGTATGTGATGAAACCAAGAAATTATTAATCTTTTTGAAGGCATGAAAATGGCACAGAGTTATGTTTGAAAAAAATATCTTTTGTTGGTAATATTAATTTTTAACAGATGAATTACAAAGATGTCTGAGTTGCTTCATAATCATCTAGTTGGTGGAAGGAGAGGGTGCTTTAAAGGAAACAAAAGTGAGTTGATGGATTTACAGCTGGGTATTAGGTATGTGGCATTTACCACGATATTGCAATTTTCTATATGTTTGAAATTTTCACAGCAAAATGTTTAAAAACTTAAAAGTCAGGAAAAAATGATGAAAGAGACTTACCCTGCTGGATATCCTTCATTTCTAAATGTAAACTAGATATCAAAATTCCCACAGCTTGAGATCGTTTTCCATCTAATAACTTGATGATCTGGAATTTAGAAAATACAAGCTCAAACTACCATGCAATTTTTCCAAAAGCATGCCAAAGACATAAGAACTGTAGACACATAAAGATGATGCTACAGGTGCTCTACTTTAATATGTAATTGGAGAGGAGTTTATCCACAATTACAGACATTTTACAAAATACAGCACAGGAAAAACACTGCACAGAGTTCTACTAGCCTAAAGCATATACTAACACTATTCAGAATATTTTCCTGTGATCTTTTTGTTCCAATACATTTTAATTAAGTTGTAAAAGCAGCATAATATGCAATGTTACATCCAAGATTTTCACTTATCATTGGGATATTTTCATATTTCTTAAAGCACCTCATTATCTTCAATCTTTATACCAATGCCATCTGCTGAATGATTAAAGAGAAAAAAAATTATGAGCTTCAGAAAGCCATTTATCAAAGATACGGTCCTGGTAAAGCCACAACCTTTAGGACTTCACCCTGAAATAGTGCTTACTGTACTTAAATTATACATTTACTTTAGAAACTAAATGATATAATATATGCAAGCACCTAATACAGTTCTTAACCTATAGTTATTCTTAAATAAGTTTCAGAGAGTTACAATAGATCCTATTTATGCTATTACAAATATAAACAATTACAATATTTTATACACAAAACTCTAATTTTAAATAACCTAAAATTGTTCTTTTATAATAAATATATATATATAAACCTTTTCAATCTTTTTCCAAACTTCAAATACTTTCTTTCTTTCTTTTTTTTTTTTTTTTGTACCAGGAATCAAATTCACAACCTTATGCTTGCCAGGCAGGCATTATGCCGCTGAGCTGTATCCCCAGCCTGAAATTTTAAATACTTGTCAATTATTTCAATCTTTGTGAATATTCATTGGAGAAATTTAGTTTTGTGTTTCTGTAAACCTCATAAACCAAACCAGCTCCTAATAATAAGTCACACAGTAGCCACTAAGGGAAAAAATAATCTTTTCTCTTACATGGGAAGGCTACAAAAATCAGCAGGGTATACACATGAAACATCGCTGCAGCATCTCAAGTGATTTTAGCGCACTTTCCAGGGTGAAACACAAATTAAACAGTTACGCCTTCCTTTCCAGCAAGGTACTCACAAACTTACCGAATATAGTGAAGACGGGACTAGAGAATAATAGAAACTTAGATCATGTTATTACTACTCTAGCTCAATTGCTTGCAGCTTGGAACAATAAAAGTAACAAGGCTCGGTTCCAATCAAGGTTATTTAACAGTCTGATGTTTAAGCATCTATCAATTTATCTTCAGCCACTTACTGTAAGCCCTTTATCTTTCTTTATTTAAAATGGCTACTTTCACATAACTATTAGATCTAAAACACATGAATTTAATTAAAATATAAAGAAAATCTGATTTTTCAGTCTAGTATGTTTAATAATTTCAATATTAGAGAAAGACTCCTAAGGGTACAGAATTTCAGGAATTTTTAACAATAAGGAAAGTAATCAATATTTTTGTTATTTTTTATATAAAAGCGAAAGCAAAAAAGAAATTAGGGATAATCAAGTATCTTCTTTAAAAATGCAATTTTTTTTCCTACAGAGCCCAAAGTTTAAGCCAAGTGGTTCTTAAAAGTTCAATACAAATTAAGAAAATCAAGCAAGTTTTCAAAAATAGATATCCAGCCATGCATTCATTCATTTAAAAACATTTGTTCTACATCTGTTATGGGTCCAGAACTGCTTTAGACTCCAGGATGCAAAGGTGACAGAAGCAGAGTAGTAAGTCTTTGTCCTCAAGAAGTATGCAGCTTAGAAATTTTAAAAATCACTGTGATATATTGCTATAGTCAGTCAAAATGGCAATAAAATAAAATAAAATAAAAGTACCTGTACTAGTTGGACAGTAAATTCAAAAGAGCTTTGGGAATTGACTACATTGATTCTTAATCAAAATATTCTTATCCAGTATAGTGTCTGCTAAGCCCACAACCATGGAACAAACAACAGTGTCTAGGAGACAGGTATAGGAATTAGACCATAACTGGACCACAAAACCCTACTCAAATGAATACACATAAGTCTATCCAGGCAATAGTCTGAAAACCTGTAACACCACATCCAGCCTACAAGAAAGGCAATGTTTAAGTGCTGGGTTTTTCTTTTTCTCCTCTTTTTTTTCCCCCACAGCACTGGGGATGGAACTCAGGACCTCCCGTTTGCCAGGCAGGCGCTTAGGCCACTGAGCTAAATCCCCAGCCCTTGTCTTTTTGACACAGGGTCTAACTATGCCATTCAGGCTGGCCTTGAGCTCACTTTGTAGCCCAGGCTGGTCTCAAACTCACAATGATCCTCCT
>RJWT010045080.1:0-11682 GCA_004365215.1 Cuniculus paca
CAAAGAGAGGACTCACTAGAGATTAGTGCGACTGAAAGAGAACAGCTTCCTTGCCGTGCTTAATGTTTTAAACACAGAGTACATAGAAGAAAAATTTAAATGTCATGAAGTAGTTCTGCCATAAGGACAGCCTCAGAAAATAAACAAGGAGAAATTCCAAACGTAAAAATGAATAATTCTGTTTGAGGTTTTGAAATATGAGAGAGAGAGAGGGAGGGAGAGAGAGAGAGAACGAGGACCAGCAAAAAACCCAACTCATCTCTGAGTTATTTTGAATAATGAAATACAAAAGAAATCATGGCGCTCCCATGTGTTCTCAGCAGCTTTTGATCCACAGCCCCTCCCACAGGAAATCCATTAAGCAGTAAGCTGCAGTATTGGGTAAACCTGACACCAATGACTAATACCCAGGTGCAAGATTATATTCTACTATAATTACTACAAATCCAATGCACATCTTTTCAGAAATACTGTTCATACTTTCACATGGGGTGGGGGAATGAAAGTACATGCTATCAACCAGTAATACAGGTATCTGTGTACATGTGTTTCCTCCATGAAATTATATTAACTACTTGAGGACAGGAATTGCTTTTATAAATAATTCTCTGTATAATATACGATCTATGTACCTCCCAGTCAGATACAAAGAGTAGGAACAATTCCTATTTTAGAGTGCAGAAATGGCAGCCAAGAGATATTGGGGTCTACCAAAGATCAGAAAGTTACTAAGTGGAGGAGTCAGGATAGAATTAAAGTTTCCTTAGTCAGTCAAAGTTAGGAGTCAGGATAGAATCAAAGTCTCCTTACTTGAGCAGGTACATTTCTTTTTTTTTCTTTTTCTTTTTTTTTTTTTTTTGCAGCACCGGGGATTGAACTCACGACCTTGTGGTTGCCAGGCAGGCGCTTAGGCCGCTAGGCTAGATCCCCAGCCCTTGTGTTTTTGAGACACGGTCTCACTATGCCATTCAGACTGGTCTTGAGCTCACTTTGTAGCCCAGGCTGGGCTCCAACTCACAACAATCCTCCAGGTGTGAGCCACCATGCCCGGTTTTTGTTTTTGTTTTTGTGGCACCGGGGATCGAACTCACAACCTTGTGCTTGCCAGGTTAAGCTAAATCCCCAGCTCTAGGTACATTTCTTGAACTTACTGTTATAGTAAATTTCAAACTTATAAATTTAGAGAGACTACTACAATGGACCTCCAAATCTTAATCAGTAATCAGTCCTGTTGCATTTATACTTCATTTTAAAACAAACGATAGACTTTATACTTTGGGGGGGGAGTTCGTTTTATGATCACTTTTAATCACATTTACAAGGAGCTGAACATAGTGGATAATAAACACTTGTCAAACGCGAAAAACTCCACTCTTATTTTCAGACATCATTATACATCCCTGACCAAAAGTATTAAATTCTGAGTTCATAAATAGAACATTCTCATTTCTTCACAAATATTTATTCTGGGCTACAAAATGTCAGGCACCAACCTAAGTGAGATACAGCAAGGAGTAACACGATACAATTTCTTCTTTTGGGAATTTTGCATCCATGAGTTCTGCAGGCACACACATGAGTGAGTGCACAAATGCACCCTAACCGTGTGTTTCTTGAGGAACTAGAATTAGTTCAAGTGGTAGTAATACTTCTTCACTAAACCTACTGGTATGTGACAATGGAACTCAAATTTTCTGCCCATGAATTATGCAAAGGAGAAAACAAGGCCTGGATGTAAGTCAGAATCATCACATTTTGGCAATTATTAGGAAGATTTTACCCAGTTTTGCTTTAACAGTTTTCCACTATCGAAAGCCAAAGAAATTAAAATCAAAAGGAAAAAACAAATGGAAAGGAATTCAAAAAACTGATTTAAATATATGCACAATACCTTACATTTTTACATTTTAAAATGTTCAAGTCAAAAAAAAATAAAAAAAATGTTCAGAAGTAATTTTCAGCTTTCACTGAATTGTGTTCATTTCCTAATGTTAATATCTTCTTTACAATATGTAAGTCTCACTAGTTAACTATGCAAATAAAGCACTGAAACTTTTAAACTGACTGTAATATATAAAAACCAGAGATTGCAGTAAAAAAGTGAAATATTTTTCAGTATTTTAAAAATTGTTTCTCAAAAATATCTAAAAGTATAATCCAATGTACAAATCTATTCTCTTTGACACTCCTTAATTTTAACAATCCACAAGTCCCTCCTACTAACTGGAAGCCTTTTCTATGATTTCCTTCATTATTTATTCATTTTATTGCTACTGGATATGGGGTATAAAGAGAAGGATCACAAGACACTCCCTGCCTCCAGAACCTTACAACTGGGTGTAAAAGGGTAGAGAGTTACAAGAGATTACTCATGGGCAGAGGGAGAGGATTAATATTTTATTTTACGTAACACAAAACTAATGTAAGGGGGTAGATACATGTTAAGCGCCATGAATGAGGTCCAAAGTTACCAGGATTAAAAGGCTGCAAAAATGTTATCTAAATGGAAGTATTAACTTAATTGCACCACAAGAAGGGAGGATGACACACTGGCCATGAAGGACAGCTGGCATTTCAACAAGTGGAAAGAGGAGTCTCAAGTGCAAAATCTGAAATCAGTCCAAACTAAGGCCCCAGAGCCAATGAGAATGAAGGGTGTTTGAGGGAAAAGGAAGTTTGATTGCCCTATGATACATGTAGCAAATTTACACAAGGAACACCAGGAAACACCATCAAAGCCAACACTAGTATTGAAGACAAAGATGGATGGTCATGAAAAGTTTCAACTATGAAAATGTATTTGAAGGCTGTTACTAAGTAAGACTTCACATGTGTATGCAATAGAATACCCTAAAACCTCCCAACATCAATGTTACCCCAAGATATCTGCTAATGATCTGCATGCACCTCCAAAAGAATGGAAAGTGCCCAATTGAGAACCTTATAATTTATTTTGTTCTACTTAATAGCTATGAATACCGTATCATTTAAGGATGTAAAAGACAATCTTTGTCTTCATGTCAGCAAACATAAAGTCATTGAACTGCAAACATGTTTACATCTCAAGGGAGTTTTCAGTATGCAGTGGTCATTAGTCATTCTGTCCTGCTAATGTTGGACATAAACTACTGCTTGAACTTGAGCTATGTTCAATTTATATCTACAATGCATATAACTGTGGAGTAAAACAGCTGAGGCAAAAGCAGACATTTTATTTGCATGTGTAAAACAATTCCTACATACACCAAAAGTTGAACCTAAGATCCCTCCCAATTAAAAATTCTCATACTGTGATTTGAATTCTACTAAACTAAATCCTTTCAGAAGGGCAGATAGCAAGAATCAATAATTTAAATGGTTACTTAACCACTCACCAGTCCAATTAAATATAGGATGACCAAAAATTGCAACATTTTTTCATTAACTTTTGTAAGACAATATAATAAGAAATATAAAAATGATATTTTATCCAATTTATTCAACACAAGAACCAAGTGGTTGAAATAACCCAAGCTATGCTTCGGGTAGTCAGCGCATAAACAAATACGCTGCCCAAGTGATGCTCAGGATAAACTGTTAAGTGGTTAAATTTGAAAGCCAGTAGTTGCCAAAAATTTGAGGCAAACTATATGAGAGGATGAGTCAAGCATGTTTATTATCTTATCTTAAATGGTCTCTCAGTCAAGTGTATAGCTGCACACGTGTACGATTCCTGCACACGACTCACCTTACTTCTCAGGCGACAGCAGCTACATGGGCAGCTGATAAAACAAAGACCAGCCAAGGCAGCACACTGAACATATTCAACACTACTCTCAGTAGTTCTTGTTGCTGGCCACCTGCTCCACCAGACTCAGCATCTATGAATCATCATTCAATTGCTGACTTTTAGTTGGAATGTTTGTTATCAAACATAGGTTCCCATTTTCAATGCTGCCTCCTAGATCTTGGACGAAATCCAAGATCACACAAACTACCTTTGTTATCAATTCACCTGGACCCAGATCTCATCTCTGCCATGATTTCTGTTACATAAGGAAACTCAGAATTAACTTATTCCCAATGAAAACAGAGAAGTTCATCTTAACGTCATGAGAAATACAATGGAGTACGACTCTGCCATAAAGAAGGATAAGCTTGAGACATTTCTAGCTAAATGGACGCCCTTTGAGTGAAATAAATCAGACATATTTAAATACCACATTGTTTGTCTGGTGTGAGAACTAGAATGTAAAAAGTGATCAAAATGTACAGTATATATTGGGAAATGGGAAGAAATACTCAAATGAGAAGGGGAACAAAGGAGGAGGAAAGGAAGGAAGGGACAAGAAAAAAAGTAAAAAGAATAAAATGGAAACAAAGCTTTTGTAAATAAGGAGGGTAGGGCTGGGGATTTAGCTCAGTGGCCTAAGTGCCTGCCTGGCAAGTGCAAGGTTGTGAGTTTGATCCCCAGTGCTGCAAAAAACAAAACAAAACAAAACAAAAAAAAGAATATAATAAGGAGGGTAAGAAGGATTGAAGGGGGCCTGCGTATTTAGCTCAGTGGCATAAGTGCCTGCCTGGTAAGCACGTGGTCATGAGTTTGATCTCTGGTACAAAAAAAAAAGGATTGAACCGAGGGGAGAATGCGACAAAAAGCGGCAAAAAATATCATGCACAAATACAAACTGCCAGGGATGAAAGTTATCAATACGGATGTCTAAAGTTTACCAATAAAAAAATTAAAATTAAGAAAAAATGAACCAGGAGACAATAAACTTCTGTTGTTTAAAAAAATAGCAACAACACAATTAGTTCATCACAAAGTGTTAAGTAACACATATTTGCATATGAGTCATGGGTCAAACTTTTAAATATTACAATGTTTATTTCATTAAATGGAATAGATAGTAGGTGCCAGAGCCATACTGTGATATTTCATTCATCAAACATGAACCAAGAAGTTTGATTTTTTTTCCTATTGTTCTTCGTCCAAAATGAGTAATATTACTGAGTTATTTAGTTAAAATACTTACCTGTGTTATTACTTAGTCACAGCAATTGGAATGAATTATAACCCAAATTCTTTAAAAGCAGAAATTAATGTAAAGATCATATCTTTTTTTTTTTTTTTACAGATATACTTCAATAGAGCATAATGTAGTATTCAAGAGTTTCCTGCATGAATAATGTCATTTATTCCTGGTAAGTCATTATTTTTGTTTACATAGAGTTCACCTTTCTCCAAACTAGTAATGTACTCATTTGATTTATCTTCTTCCATCAAACAAAACAAAAATGCTTACTTGCTAGTCAGATTTAAGAACAAGTCGATGATTTCGCAATAGCATGACAGATAAGTTGCTTGATGTTTGGGCTTTAGTTTCCTTATCTACAACATAAAAAGGCTGAAAGATTTACAAAGTGTCTGCTAAACCTGATACCCATAATTTTACAATGATATAGTATAAGTATGGGTTGTTTTCTTTTTTAAAAAAGCATTCCTAAGGAATCATTAATCATGAGGCAATTTTTTAAAAAAATCAAGTAATTTATTGTTAACAAGGAGTCTATATAGATACCATTTACCCAAATTTTAAAAAGGAAAGTACCCCCAAAATTTATTCAAGTTTAAAGAAGTTTCCCTCCAGCCCGTTTTTTCCTTTATCCCATAGAAATTCCATGGTGATAACAGTTACATAAAAAGTCTACAACCGCAAAGTCAAAAAGTCAGCATTATGAAGTTCTTTTGCAGGAAGAAGGAATGATCAGAACACCATATGTGAAAATGTTTATATACTAAACAACCTTAATAAATTGGAACCTTTTCCAGAAACTCTCAGAGAATGACGGAACATATTTTTAACATACTGAAATGTAAATGGAGACTTAAAATCCTAATTTTACCGAAACAAGCCCTAGTAAATATAGTATTTACCCACAAAATAACACTTTTATTCATAAGGATTCCCACAAACAAACCCACCTAAACATCTGGTTTTACACTGAAGTCAAATAATATACTTTGTTTTTCCTACCCTGTTAATGATTATGTTTTTCTATGCAGAAAATTGTATTTTTCCTTTGCTTATGTATATACTACTGAGTGGTTTTTTTTTTTTTTTTTTTTTTTGCAGCACCAGGGATCAAACTCATGACCTTGCGCTTTCCAGGCAGGCACTTAGGCCACTGAGCTAAATCCCCAGCTCTCTAATACTGAGATTTTTAAGGAAAAAAAAAAATTTCCTTGAATAATCATTGAGCTGCACAACTTTTTCTTTGTTTTCTCTGAGGTTTTTGTTTGTTTTTAAAGCAATGACTAGTCTAATAATAGCAATTCACCATATTTAGACATTCAGCTATCACAAGTTTATCCACTGATATGGAATGACCTACGGTTTCCAGAATCAGTATTTGAATTTGAATTACTGCTACACTAATAAATTAAATACCCAGAGGCAATACAGGTAGTACTTACCAATATCTCTCTTAAATGGCACACGATACTACCATGTATAGGCTTTATGTTGATTAGTTTATTCTTTCAAACACCATCTGATGGGAGAACCATCTGATGGGTGAACCATCTGATGGGAACGGCCAGGTATGATTTACCCAGGTATCTCCCAACATCTATCTTGATGCCCCCCTCCCCACTGGGGATCGAACTCACGACCTCACACTTGCCAGGCAGGCACTTATGCTGCTGAGCTAAATCCCTGGTCCTTGTTTTTATGAGACAGGGTCTTGCTATGCCGTTCAGGCTGGTCTTGAGCTCACTTTGTAGCCCTGGCTGGTGTCGAACTTGGAACAATCCTGCCTCAGCCTCCCAAATGCTGGGATTACAGGCATGTACCACCAGGACCAGCTTTTTTTTTTTTTTTTTTTTAATCTCCATGGTTTTTAAGGAGGGCTTTCCCAAATACTTGCTGAACAAAAAGATCTTAGATATTCACATATATTAGGTAAGTGTCAATGCCTAAAATGGAATTTAATCTTTGAAAAGCATTTCATTCTGGTTAGGGTTTTGGTTACCTTGCCTACTCAACCAGCAAATTCCTGGTAACCAAATTATCACAAATATTAGTTGCTTTGTAAAACTAGTTAGGTTAAATTAGCAAAAAAAGGCAGCTGGGATTTTGGAGGAGGGGGTTAAAAAAAAGGTGTTCATCCCATTACAAGGAAGGTTGTACAAGTGTAAAGACTTCTGACTTGCTCACATCCATATCCTCAGCTTTTAAAAGAATCTGGCACGTGGTAAACCCTCAATAAATATTTGGTAAATAAACAGACTGCTGATAAAACATGTAATATTTTATCTCTATACATGTGTTTTAGTCGAGGACAGAAAACAGAACTCATTTGTGGAGTTCAGAAGCTCCAATATAAGTTCACACTGAGATCTGACTCTGGCAAAGGCTCCAGAATTTGGGATTACCAACTGTAAAATAAGCGTAAATTTACATCCCAGACACTGTTTGGCTGACCAAGCAACGGCCTGGGAGACATCAAGAGCAGGTAAGCAAAAATTCCAAGTCATTAGCCCTGTGCATGTATGCAGTACCTGTGCCAGCAATAACAAGCTAGTTTTTCTAGCAAACCCATCAAAATTAAATCTAAAACTTTTTAAAAGAAACCAGTATGTTCATTGTTCAAGCTTAGAGGTTTAGCTATCTGTGAGGATGGCCTATTATTATCATCAATTACTTCTGATTTGAAGGCATTTAAAAAGGTACCTCACCCTTTTAAGCAACTTTTATTAAAGAGCAAGGAGTAAGATTTGAACTTATCCTAGAAACAACAACAAATCACAGGTTGGGGGCCCAACTTTGACACTCTCCCTTGGAAAGGAAAGAACTGTCATTTGTACTTGACTTCCTGACCATGCCTGAAATAATATAACCACCTCTCAAATCCAGAATACCTAGTCTGGCCAAGAAAGTCATGGGGGGCAGTCGCTGCCCTGAGGCAGAGGCAAAAGAAACAGGAAGAAAGCAAAAGGGGAATGGAGATCGACAGCTCATGAGGGTGACCTCATCAATAACTTCAAGTCACTGGATTTCAGGACATATGACGTGATAGCCTTTTCCTGACAAGCTTCAAGCGAACTATACTCAAGTAAGTACCTTCTCAGTCCCAAAGCCTGTGATATCTGGGTTTGAATATGAGTCATTCTATAAACTTCGGGCTTTAAATGATAGCATTACACAGGATGCTTCTGCAAGAGCCCCTCAGTCGGAGGCCATTATTTTGTTTGTACTTATCATCCTTAATAGGTTAAAAAAAAAAGTTTGGTCTTAAAAATTCTAGTGGAATTCATCCTTTGGGAAGAGTGTCAATGATTTCTCTGGGAAAATAACTAAATGTACCCTTCCTTTTTCCCCTCCACTATCACAAAGACACTCCCTTCAAAATGGTTTTTGTTATTTTTCCACAAATGTACACACACAAAAGGTAATCTATTGCTTTCATATAAAATTCCATCTTCCAGTCTCTCCGCCTCATTATCTTTTGCTCCTCCGCCTGTAATTAGCTAGAATAGATACAATGGGTCCTATATTACAGCCCTTTTCTACCTTATTTATGTATTCACGATTCTTTGCTGCCTTATAGCCTAAGTTTAATTGTGTTGGGAACAAAGCCTCACACAAATCACCCAGCCTAGGATAAGAGGAGACAAGTTAAAACCTCCCAGGAAGATTCTGTAGACAGTTGGTCTCCCTAAGTCTATAGAGTGGTTGGTATTTCAAAGGTCAGTCTTGGGTCTCCCCATTTTGACAACTAACGTTAAATTGTTTGACTTTTTACAAAAATATTTAGCTGTTCTTATTTACGTAATTTCATCTACAGCACCCACAGTAGGCACAAGCTTGAACAGAATTCCTAGATGGATGAGAAGACAAGAACAAGATCCCACGATCTCCTCTCTCCAACACAGTATAGAGCTGAGAAAGGTTAAACCACAACCCACTTTGTGAAAGTTTCTGTGCATTCCTTTTCGACTTCAGACTAGGTAGCTATGTACCTCTATTTTATTTTATTTTATTTTATTTTACTTTATTTTACTTTGCGGCACCGGGGATCGAACTCACAACCTCGCGCTTGCCAGGCCAGGCTTAGGCCATTGAGCTAAATCCCCAGCCCCTGTACCTCTATTTTAAAAAGGACTACACAACCACACAATTAAGAAATTTCAGGATCACTAAGAAAATATAATTATCCTAAGTCACATTCACTTTAACATTGGTTTCTACACACAAAAGAGACTGGATTGCTTCCTCCCCACCCCCTTACACAACACCTCCAAGGAAAGCAAGAGCAGAACATATAGAATCTAAAGACACCACATCTTCGACTCACATCTAAGCCTTAGGTGAAATAGTCTAAGGACAGTATCAGCCCCGAGAGATGAAGTGATTCAAACTGCTACTAGTTTTGGAAGACACTTTTAAAAGGACACTGTTGACGCTGGGCATCAACACTGAAACTCCTTGACCTTCAAAACTCATTCTTTTTATGAAACTTTAATAAAAAAAAGAAACCACGAGTACGATTGGCAAACATATGTTTCTGCATTTTCTTAAGCCTTACAACTGGGCTCCACCCTTCAAGTTCCCTTCTTAGTAATTACCACACCGCAACCTGCTACATCTCTCAGCCCCTCAAAATTCCCCCCAAGACAGGGAAAAACTATGCGGGGGAAGGCGAAGCACATCTCGTATTGGCCGGTTCCGTCCCTAAAAGGCAGCTAACTGGCCCCGATCTCCTTCGGGGAGGGCAGGGAGAAAACGCTTTGGCGTTGCCAGGCGGTGGGGAAGCCTACGCAGGTCTCTTTTCCCCCAGGTCTTTCTTGCTGTCTGGAAAGGTCACCGGCTGCGGCTGGGGGCTCCGTCTGGTCAACGCGTGGCACCGGGCTTCCCCTGCCGCCTCCTGCCTGGCACCTTCCGGACCGGAGGATCGCGGCCGGGCCTCCCCTGGCGCTCGGCAGCCCACGGCGCGGGCGCGGCTCCCACTCACCTGACCACGTTGGGGTGCTCGAAGGTCTCCAGGTGCCTCAGCACCGCCACCTCGCGGATGGTGGAGAGCGGCATGCCCTCCTCGCCGGTCTGCACCCGCACGCGCTTCAGTGCCACGAATCGGCCTCCGTTCTTCAGGTCACGGGCCTTGAACACTTTCCCGTAGGCGCCCTCCCCGATCTCCGCCACGCACTCGTACTGCTGGTCGGCGCGGCTCAGGCCGTCCTTCTCCATGCCGCCTGGACGCCGCCGGGCGCGGCGCCGCGGGGGCGGACGGGGTGCGCTCGCCTGGTCGCCTTCTCCGGGACTCCGGAGCTCGCTCTCGGTCTCCCCTCGCCCCGGCCGGCTCGGACGCTGGAGCTCGCGCGCCGCCGAGGTTGGTTGGAGCGACCTCCCGGCGGGCTGGCGCAACCTCGGTGCCGCAGCCGCGAAACTCCGCCTGCCGAGTCGCCGCCGCGGAGGAGCGCGCCGATCCCTCCTCTTCCCTCCCCAAAGCGAAGTCCTCTACACAGACACCGACGCGATCACATAGTCTCTGCCCCGGCGCGTCTCCATCCACAGTCTCCGCACCTAAAAGAGGGGACGAGAGGACGAGAAGAAAGTATAATCAGACATCCCAGACGCCCCACGCGGGGTTCCTCCAGATCCCCTCCTCCTCCTGCTCGAAGCGCCCCACGCAAACCTCCGCGCGCTCTGGCCCTCTCCCAAGCCTCCGAAGCCTGCCTGGTTTCTCGTTACTTTTCCTTCCCTGCAGGGCTCGAGCCGTCTTCGCGCGGAGAGGCTGCAGGGGCCCCTCGGGGATGAGCGCGCCGCGCGGGACGCAGTGGAACGGGAGGGGGCGTGCCGAGCGGCCCAGAGTGTGCCGGGAGCGCGGGGGAGGGGAGGCGCCGGGCACGTCAATGTCACGGATTCATATTTATACCTTGATGATCGCCGGCGCTGCTGCCCTCCTCCCCTCCAGGGCCGGGACGTGCAAGGAGAGGGGTCGCGGGGGCGACGATCAGGGGTCGGGCACACTCTGGCGTGGAGGGATTGTGGGTTCACTCGTGTGGGGCCGCGGAATGTGGATGGGGGCCCCGGGGACCCTGTAACCCGATGCTGGGAGTATGCGAGAAGGGGTGGTCGGACATCTGCTCAGAAATTGCTTCCTTTCTTTCTACTTTCAGTTTTTCTACGAGGAGACGTTTAAAAACCTTTCTCACACACTAATGGTCTTTTGGGGTAAAGGAGTCTTGGGAAAACGAATGCTCCCCCCGAGAGGAGGACCTCCCTGGCGGAAGCCCGGGGAAGGAAGACAAGCCATCTGGTCGGGAGGGCTGGGGCCACTCGAGGGTGGGCGGGCGAGGAGACCGGTGGGGGGCATCCCAAAGGTGGGGGAAAGGGGTGTCCGTCACGCTTCGGCTTGTCGTGTTCTTAAAGAATAACGTCTAGAGAAAGGGCATAACCGTGACTCGCTCTTAAGTTTTCAAATTCAACCCAGGCAAAAACGCGACCTCTCTTTAAAGGGGTGGGGGTGGGGAGAGGAAAAGCTGCGCTTCCCAGGGTGACAGGCAAGGGGCTGTGCCCTCGGGGCCGG
Organism: Cuniculus paca; assembly: GCA_004365215.1. NCBI lineage: Eukaryota > Metazoa > Chordata > Mammalia > Rodentia > Cuniculidae > Cuniculus > Cuniculus paca. The sequence goes on from RJWT010045080.1 coordinate 11,572, forward strand.
GACCAGGGAAACTTTCTTTGCCCCCGGGACCGTGCCGAGGTAGCGGAGGTGGGCCGGCCGCATTCCCCGTTCGGCTGGAGGCCAGGTCGCGCCGGCAGCCGGGAACCCCCC
>RJWT010045081.1:0-11677 GCA_004365215.1 Cuniculus paca
AGAAGGAAGAGCAAAGGACTTGCTCACAGAGTGGACACATACCTCCACTGACCACAGCTTCCATGGAAGGGGGATAGAAGAGCAGCTCCTTAGAGGAGGGGGTAACAGTGATTTTCTCTCCAGACCTAAAAGGTTAGAACACTTCAGTTTAGGTGGTTCCATCCCCACAGAACAGAGGATGCTGCGAAGAAAAGCATGAGAGCGCTTACCGGGCCCAATAGGAGAAATCATATGAGAAGGGGCCTTGCAACTCATCCACCATCTCTTGCCCAGGGGGCTTGGTCCTTCCTTCCCCATCCTCTTCTTTGCCATTCTTCTCCCTCTCCTGCCTTCGGGTCTCAATCTCCGCCAGCTGCTGCTCCCTACGCAGTTCCTGTGCAGACTTCAGAGGGCCCAAGACCAAGGCTGGTTCACTGTCGATAGACGACCTGGAAGAGGCAAGGGCAGCCCGTAGGATTCAGTTGCACATCCTTATAGTCAGCGAGAATCTGACATTTCTACATGCAGTGACTTAAGTAAAAACTGAAAACCTTACAATGACACAATGATCTTCTGTTTTTAAAAACACTTAGTTTAACAAAAAATAAAAACAACTCCTCAGGTCTGCAATAAATCAGGGCTGGAACAGAGTACTCTTGACTTCATGATGAGCCGATGAGAATGTGCCTGCTCCACGCAGCCCAGAGCTCTCTGCCCAACATTTTTGCCCTCTCAGTCCACCTATATCGAAAATCCACTGAGTGAGAGAACCAGGGACAGCTCTAGCACAGAGGACACAGCACTCAAGGAAACTGACAACCTCTTGACCCCAGGGAATTCACATCCTAGTGTGAAAGGCAGGTGATAATCAGAAAAATAACATCAGAGGGTAACAATAACCACAATGGAAGAAAGGTGACACAGCATGGAAGAACAGTGCCAGGAAGTCTGCTTTAGACTGAGGGGGAGTAGACCTTGGATTTTACTCCGGGTGGGATGGGAAGCCACTGAGACTTTAGTAGAAGAAGGACTTGGTCTCTACCACAGAGGAACAACACAATGTCATGAGGCAACTCTGGATCAGTGAGGTCAGACAGGAAACAAAATCCAGGCAAGTCACTGTGCTGAACTGTACCACAGTATGACAGAGATGTGTTAGGGTATAAACACAAGGGTTTGCTGAGGGACTGGCTAGATACAGGGTGTGAGAGACAAAGAACCAAGTAACAGCTAAAAATATGGAGCTGCCACTTCTGAGGAGGTAACACTACAGAGCAGGTCTGTGAAGAGCAACAACCAACAGTCTGGATTGTCCTGATAAGGACAAGGATCCCCAGAAGGTCTCCAAGAAGAGCCCTTGTGTCCAACCACAAGTCACATTTCCTACAACCCCCAGCACAGGAACACGGAAGAAAGAGCCTCCTGAAGTTACCGAAGTTAACTCAGAGAAGAGGAAACAAGGTAACATGGAGTCAGTATCGGGAAGAATGGGGCTTGCTGGCCATACATTATCTCATGCTTTCCAAGCAGGAACACAGCACATGACACTGGCCCAGGAGCAGACACCATGCTGGGTCCACTAAGGACACTTAACAAATCCTTCTCCCTGCAAAAACCTGCCTCCCCATCAACCCAGTCCCTTCAGTCAGAAAGCACAGGCTTCAGTCAGAAACCTGACTTTTCTCCCTCCCTGACTCCAGGGGCCATCTTTTGCTACATCCTGTCAACTCAGCCTCTTCAACATCTCTCTGACCAAGGCGCTGCTCTGCACTCCACTGCCACTGGCTTTGCTGAGAGACTGGCTAGACAGAAGAGGCTGGTGAAGGCCATGACGCCTCTCACTTGACTGCATCCTTCCCAACCCCACCTCAGCTGACTCCCACTCCTGGGCCTCTTCTGTCTGTTCTCTACTCAGTAGCCAGGGGGATTTTTTTGAAACAACCAGTCACCCCTGTATTTAAAACATATCAGTGGGGCCCACGGGACAAAAACCTTCAACAAGGCCAGGCCCCTACCAATATACACCTCCTGCATGCCCTCAACACAAGGTCAAATTCAAAGCTCTCAATGTAACTGTGATTTTCAGTTCCATGTCTGCCTCCACAGGAGACAGTAAACTCCAGGAGGGCAGGGGCAGTGGCCTACTGGGCCAAGTACCTAAGCACCTAATCACACTAAAGGTTCCCAATAGTATCTTCTGCATTCATGACAAAGGGACAAGGAAGTACTGCATTGAAGATGGAAGTATAGCTGAAAAGGCAGATTTAACTAGAGTGGGGGGGGGGCAGGTTACTCAGTATTCCTTTCTGCTCAACAAAAATGCTCATGCTGCCAAAACTCTCTGATCTCCCAAGAAAACTAGGGTGTCAGAAGAACCTCACCATACCCCAGAAAATCTGCTCAGAAGCAATATGCACATAAACATAACCCTCAGCAATGGACTGCCTTCCAAACACTTTCTCTCTTCCCAACCCTTCTTATATCATGTGCCATCTCTATTTCAAAAGCATTCAAGAAAAAGTATAGAGGAAAACAGACAATTTTTTTTAATTTGTTAGAACACTTGCAATACAATGAGCAAACCCCAGAGATTTTTTTTCCCTTGGCAAGAAAGTATAAAGAGTTCACACAGAAACAGAATCAAACTGTCAGAAGGCTCTTCCTCACCCACAGTTAATTCTTTAATCATAAAAGGAAGAGATCCAGGTTACTATGAATTTATGGCTGCATTGTACAGGTATAAGAGAGGGAAGGCTATTTGTATAAACACCTAAAGACAAGGAATCAGAAATAATTTTCCAAAAGTCTTTTAGAGAACTCCCCAGGCCTTGTCTACCACCTCCCACTCTCAATCTACCAAGAAACACTTGGCTTACTTGATAGTCACAGTGACGTCCATCATTTTGTCAGTGGTGATAGTTCCAAGGACATGGTGGCGAATGGCTGTCAACGTCAAGATACTGGGTGAAGACCTATAAATCAGAGAAGTGGAAAGAATCCACTAGCAATACCACCTAGTCATTCTCCAAGGAATACCTGCAGCACCTGTTAGGGGAACCATCCCCATCCTGAGATATACTGCAGGAAATGGCTCCTAGTTTGGGATGAAATATCTCTGGAAGTCCATACATGTCTCTCAAAAGGTAAATTAATTCTAGACCCCAAAACTTTTACCTTTCCAATTCCACACACATTTGTAAAAGTATAAAAATGGCAGATTTGAGCTGAGATATTCCCATCAGCAAGGACTGCGAGATTCAACAAAGATTAAATTTAAAGTACTTTACAAACAAGGTCTTCTATTCTGAGTTTACAGAACTCTTCAGAAGGAGATTCTACATCCATTTCTGCAGTAAATTATCTAAGTGTCTGTTATGGTTTGTGTTTGGATGTCCCCCTAAAACCTAACGCAGTCATGGAGGTTAGGCCTTTGGAAGGCGGCTGAGTCTAGCATTTGTGATTGGTTCATTATCTAGCACTGGGATTGGTGTTATGAGCACTGCACTCGCCCAGGAGCAGGTAGCTGGCATACAATACAAGGGAAGGAAGGAGGTGTGCTCTACTCGTTTTGCTGTTGTTGCCTTTGGTACCTGCTGCCACCATAAATGGCTGCCTCTGTGCCATGCCAGCTTGCCTTGGAGCCACCTGATTATGGACTGAAACCTCCACAAACTGTGAACTAAATAAATCTTTCCTTCCTTAATTTTGGATGTTGAGTATTTTGTCCCAGCAATGAGAGAAAAGTAACCAAGAGAGTGTCTTAAAACCATTACCCAGAAATCCATTTTAATGCCTAACCTTGCCTCTGACAGAAGAAAAAGAAAAAAAAAGAAAGAAAAGTTCCCTTGTCCTCAGAAATAAATGAAGAGATGACTACTCGCCCTCTTCCACCAAATGTACACAATGCCACAAAATAGTCAATACCCAGGCTTACGTGTCATAGGTGTAGAAGGCTTGTTCAAATCGGTGGCAGGAGCGAGGGGTCACTTTGTACACACCTATGGACAGGAAATAAAGTAATTTTTGGAGAATGGTGTCCATTACACTAAGCGATTCCAACATTTAGGATCCCAAGTCAGCTCCTATTCAAAAACTCAAACATGTTGCAGAACAGCGATAAGGGGAGCAGAAAACCAGGCAGACATCTCTTTTGCTACCTGTGATAACATCTTACCAATGACCTATCCATTTCATAGCCTGAAAAAAGCAAGAACTTTCCACTGTCCATAATGCACAACTCACAGTAGTTACATCTGCACAGACCAAGCTAACACATACATGCCCAAGAAGAAACAAAACACACATTTTCCTCCATGAACGCGGGACAGTTAACAGGTGGATACACAGTACCAGCAGCCCCTTGAGCCTCACATGTGTACTGTTCACACCTGGGTTCAGAAGTGTGAACTGGCTGGTCAACGTGAACATGGCACTGACAAGGAGGGGTACTAGGGCTATTTTCTGGTGCGACTAGCAAGTCACTAAAGCAGGCCTTTTGATTTATTACATTTTTTAAAAGCAAGTTAAATTTTAATAAAAATTTTAGAGTTTCTATGAGAAATTTTACAGACTTGCCTGTTTGTTCAACTGTCCTTTTATATGCTGCTCTTGGATAGGGCTTGAGTTAAAACATTTGCAATTTTGTATCCTAGTGTCTTTCCTCCCAGTGCAGAATATTCCTTTCTTAATATTCCTAAAGAGTTGTTTTTTCTTTACAATAAACAAACCCCACCTCCATCTCCACATTTGCCCTACTGTTCTCTGGTTGTTTTTGTGCTGGTTGCAGCAGGCCAGCTGTGGTTTTTCTCTTGCCATGACAACTACTAATTGTCCTGTACAGTATGTTCAGGGTTAGATAACTCCTCATATAAACAAACTTTAACTACCCATAACAGCTGTTATAAATCAACCTACCATTTATAAGATTAAAAAAAGACAGAAAATCAAAGAAAGAACATTTGCCCCCTCCAAATTAGACTGAGAATTTTTCTTCTTAAAAGAGTCTTTTAAAGACCTAAAAAGTCAACCACACTGAACCCCTCTTGTAAATATTCCCAAAAAGGAGCAGGGAGTAGCAGAAAGTCCAGAAAATCATAGAACAACTGGAGAAAATACTTTTATACTGTGAGTCCATAGACATACTCAGGTCAGGAGCATGTTTCAACATTGGCCAGGGGAATACAGTTAATTTCAGAAAAACCAAAGTATAAACTATTCCCCTAAATGACTATTGGCTGTGTTTCCTACAAAATGTGATATTAGTTCAAACCACTCCTGCTGATTTTTTTCACTCTGAGCAAGCCTCAGTGTGGTTTCCATCAGAAAAATAGAAGGACTAGCTTTCTCCATTCATTTTGTTGTTCTTTCATTCAACAAATTCTGGCAGTGCTTCTGTTGGAGCCTAGGTACCATGCTGGAGGCAGCACACAGTGGACAGTAAATAATTGTGGTCCTGCCTTCATAGCACTTAACCATCTGCAGAGACAGAAGTGTTCCATTGTCACTGACATATCAACAAGGATACGTGCACTAAGGGAACAGAACTGAGCGCTATGACATGGAGGGTGACAAGGGAGGCTTAAAGGACACTGGAGGACCAACTTTTCCTAGCAGAACAATACAGAACCAAGAACTAACTGTGAGAAGGCACAGCAGGTGCAGAGCAGGGTGGCAGAGTGGGAGAACAGAACATCTATGCACAGGCTGGCAGGTTCTCTGTTACCAAGAAAACAGTCCTTCCACCCTCAAAAACAGATGCTGATTATCTGTAGGCTGGCAATGTCCAGCCTTGGGCAACAAATCAACTTATTCAGACTCCTTCTGCAGTCAGTAGGGACCATGCGACACACTCTAGCCAGTGAGGCATAAAGAAAGCTTTCCAAAAGAGGAGGCACAAGGATCACAAGATCAAGTCCAGCCTGGGTAACTTAGTGAAACCCCATCTCAAGAAATAAAAAGGCCTGGGGACATAGTTCAGTATGAAGGCCCTCAGTTCAGTTCTCAGTACCACCAAAAAAAAGGAGGACAGAGAGGCTGGAGTTCAGAGTGGTATTCAGGGCTATGTCACATGGGAGCTCAAAGTCAAGGTAAGGATTTTGTATTTTATTAGAGAACCAAAAGGAGCCACTGAATTATGCCCCAGGAAAATGCAAAGTACAAGCACAGTGTGACGCCACTTCTCATCTATCGAGATGACTATGAACACAAAGCAGACAGTAACAAATGTCAGCAAGGACCTGGAGCAACAGAAACCTTGTGCACTGCTGGTACAAACAGCAAGTGGCACAGCCTCTTCAGAAGCCAATGTGTAGCCTTTCAGAAAACTACACACAAATTTATGCAATACGATCTAGTAATTCCATTTAGGATTGTTTTCTTATTCAAGTAAGGAAAACAAAAACATACAGACACTAAAGTATGTACAAGAATCTTCCCAGCTACATTATTTATAATGGCCAAAAAGATGGAATCAACCCAAACACCCACCCACTGGTAAATGAATACACAGAATGTGATAAGACTCCCCCCTTACTAGAATACTATTTGGCAACAACAAAAAAAAAAAAACTCCTCATGTATGTTACAGTGTGGATGAGCTGCACAACATGCTAAATGAAAAAAGCCAGACAAAATACCAGCATTGTATGATATCATTTAAATACTAGTACTATTTATATGAAAGGTCCAGAACAGGCAAATCTATAGGGACAGAAAGTTAGTGGCTGCCTAGGACTAGGAGCAGAGAGTGGCTGTCAACAGAACATAGGACCTCACTGGAGGTGATAATAATGCCTAAAACTGGATCATAGTAATGGTTGTTCAACCTGGTACCTTTACTAAAAATTATTGTATATCATAAATGGCTGATTTGTTTCTTTCTTTTTTGGGAGTGCTGGTCGTTAAACCCAGGGCCTTGCCCATGCTAGGTAAGCATTCTCCCACACAGCCACAATCCTAGCCCCCAAATGGATGAATTTTATGGCCTGCAAACTGGATCTCAATAAAATTAATAGGGAGAGCAAAAACACTGAAGAATTTTCAGCAAGGTGAGAGATAATTTGCTTTCAAAAAGATTATTACGTGCACTAATGAAAACAAGTGACAGATTTCATACATTCTTAGTAAGTGAATTTCATACACCAAAAAAAAAAAAAAAAAAAAACAAAGAAAAGTGACTGTGAAGAGAGATCACAGGGAAAAGGCCAAGGCCAAACCCTTCTGAAGGTGAGCGGGCCCCACGGTCTCTGCCCAACTCAAAGCCATGAAACCAGAAACAGCTTCCAACACTGTTCCCTCCACAGGTTTGTGTGCAGCACAACCCAAACTGACAGCCTGATGCAAACCGAATGAAGATAGGAAAAATGCCTTCAAAACCATTCTTGCCACCTCCCCATTTTTCGAACTTGTGGCACATCAATCCTTCCGACTTACCTGGCTTGGACAGGCAGAAGCGGTTGATGCCTTTGGAGAGGTTGTAAATCCCTACATTCTCAGGTCCATTTCCATCCTGATAAAACTCCTAAGGGACCAGAGCCAATACAGTGACTTAGTAGGGGAGACGGAGACACCATGATGATTAATAATATTTCTGTTTCCAAACCAGTCGTCTGTTTTGCCCATTAATCATTTGAGCAGTTGGGTGCCACAGGAAAATTAAAAACCTTCAAAAACTTCCAACACAAACATGCTCCTTTCATTCAGTCAGCTAATATTTATTGAGCACCTGCTATGTGACAGACACGAGGCTGGGCCTTGGGAGGCACTGGCATGGCTCCTGTTCTCAGCAGGCTTCCCTTTTAATTGAGGAAATCAGACAATCAATGCATCAACAAATAAATTAGTGATTTCAGGTAGGCAGTAGAGCTAAGAAGAAAATAAACAGGGAACAGGACGAAGAATGATCACCGTGCAGGGTCCTTGAGCATTCTAGTCTCAGGGCCACCTTCTCCTGAGAGGGTAACAGTGGGGATGCAGCTGCAAGATGAGAGAAAACAAACAGCCTGCATTTCTGCAAAGGACATACCCCACCTGGCAGAGGGGCTAGAATGTGCAAAGGCCAGAGGAGGAAGCACGGTATTCAACTAGAGAAGATCAGGCCTCGAGAGCAAGTGGAGAGTGGTAGGAAGTGAAGCAGGAGCTGGGCCACTGTTAAGGAATATGGATCTTAATCTATGGAAAGCAGAAATCCACTAAAGGGTTGAAGAAAAGGAAGCCCTATCGCTTACTTTCTTTTTTTTTTTTTTTTTGTGGCACCGGGGATTGAACTCACGACCTTACGCTTGCCAGACAGGCGCTTAGACTGCTGAGCTAGATCCCCAGCCCGCTATCGCTTACTTTCAACTCAATGTTAATTAGCCCATTTCCTGTAACAGGGCAGTTTATTTGGTGTTTATGGCAGTTGGAACAGCAGACTGGCATGGGGAACACCAGTTGCAATTCTTCCCACATCTACCACAAGCAATCATTTAATTACCATTTGCCTCAGTTTCTCTACTGGGCTCTGACAATCACATTAGCCACTGCTTGACATCAAAAATTACATAAAATTCATAAATGAGCTATACAGACATTACCTTTTCTGGAATCCATTTGGCATACTATCAGGCCAGTATGAGAACAATAAGAGAACAGTTCTGCTCTCTGCCCTAGAATCAATATTTTGGAGAAACTAAACTCAGCTGTGTCTCTTAATAAAATCAACAGTGGTGTACACAAAGGAAGTGATAAACACTAAGAGATGCACAGAAATCTACCTGCAACTGTGAAGTGGGTTGGATGATCTCATGTTTAAAGGAGAAACCTGAGGCTCAGAAACAGTCAATGAACTTGCAAAGGCACAAAAGCAGTGTGGTTTACAAACCAGCAGTCTCCCCAAATTGTCTGATTTAATGTGGGGCCAAGACAAGGAAATCCCCTAAATACAGGCATCTTTCCAGTACTGAATTTTAAATCCTTCCTGATTGTGCCTTCCCTAACAGGTGGACAAATCAAGCAGCAGAAAAGGAATTCTGATTTGACCACGATTATAATCTCCTTGGCAATCTGTATAAGCTGAGCATTTCTCCAAGCAAGAGACTCTTCACAAGCTACACCTACCAGAGTGATGGCGTGAGAAAGGGAGCATCTCAGCATGTAGCCTGTCTGCCGGAACTCCACTGCCGACACGTCATCTTCCAGAACTTCCACCTCCAGACTCTTGTTCTTCCAGCACCAATCCTCATGCATGATGCTGACTGCAAAGCCAAACATGGCAGACAGACACATGGGCACAGAGCACTGCACCCCTGCACCCTACCAGGAAAACTGCAATGTGTTAACCAACTTTAAAAGAGTGTGTGCACATGTACATACATAAATATGCACACATATAGCTGGCAATGCATGGAAGAAGTTACTGTTTAAGAAAAATTGGCCATAAATATCACCAACAAAGAAATCCGGCTGGGTCAAAAAGATCAGGCTACAAATAAGATATACAGGGGTTAGCAGACTTTTTTGGTAAATATTTTCAGATATTTTCTTTTTTTTGAGATGGAGTCTATATGTCCCCCAAGCTGGCCTTGAGTTCCTGGCTCACAGGATCCTCCTGCTTCAGCTTCCTGAGTATCTGAGACTACAGACACACAACACCATCTTATTTTCAGTTTGAGGCCACAGACTTTGTGGACCTTGACTATTCTGCTCTGCCACTGAAGCTCACCAGCAGCTTAAGTCACTATAGAAACAATAGGTATAGCTATATTCTAAGGAAATGGTTTTATAAAAACAGGCAGTCAGCCCCTGTGCAGTAGTTTGTCCTTCCCTGATATATAAGTTCACTTTATAAGCTATTCACTAACAGAACCTCTGAGCTGATCTTTGAAAAGTATGAGTCCAGGCAAGAATGGCTTTCTGCAAAGGGTAGGAGAAAGGGAACTACCAGTGATGGGAAGTCCCTGCTCCTGACCAGGCACCGTGCAAAGGGGCCTCACTAGCTTATTCCATTCAGCCTTAGATTCTGCAGAAAGGTTGTATGACTCTCATTTTACAGACGAGAAAACAGAGTCTCAGGGATCAAGTAACTTGCCGATGGCACATAGGACTAACAGGTAGACATGTGAATGGAATTATGTCACATGTCTTTCTGGTGTCTAGAAATAAAATGGCATGAATCAGGGTACCTTCTCCAAAACAGATGTAGCAGGAGAAAACTGAAGCTCAGAAACAGTAAATGAACTTGCCACAGCACAGAAGTGGTGTGGTTTACACACCAACAGCCTCTCCAAACTGCCAGTCAAATTTGATGTGCAGCTAGGACAAGGCAGCAGCCAGTTCACAGAGCGTGGGCTCCTGCATCACTGCCAATGTTACATAACGTACATTCAAGGTCACTGGGCAAAGAAGGGTTCAGCAAAGAAAGGCACACCAGTAAGACACAATTTGAGAAATGTGTGCTGAAAAGTTTACACAGACAGGAAGTGCTGCACTCAGTTCTTACTTTTGTATTTTCCCGGGAGCACGCTGTCAAATGTGAAAGTCATGGAGTTGACTTTGCCAGAGAGCTGCAGGCTGCGCTTCTCGCCCTGGCGGCTCAGAGACTGCAGCGTCACCAGCAGGTCACCGCAGGTATCTGCAGGGGAAAGACAGGAGGCCTCATATGAATGGCGTCCCAAAGCGCAGCATGCACTCGGACTCTGGGCTGAGTGCTGCTTGTCATCCCCTGTCCCTGAGAGACAGTGCCCACTGGGTGCCTGCAGAGCTACGTGCACCGACCTGATCCCAGGCAGTCACCCGTGCAAGCAGCACATAGCAAAGGCAACAGAGAAAGGAGCCTCAGTGCATACCGCCGTTCAAGTCGTAAGAGCGGGAAGGGAGGAAAAGCAACATTCATTGGGAACATGCTGCGACAGGAGGGAGTGGGGGTGGCACTTTCACAGCACCAACAGCAGGAAGAATGAACAGAGGTGCTGAGACAATGAGAGACCCAGCAAAGACCCAGGCTCTTAATCACAATGGTAACACCACCAGCAGTAGCAAAGCCTGAGAGAACCCTCTGTGTGCCAGGTACTCTTCCCAGGGCAACACACGCTAATTCCCTTGATCCTCATGACTAACTCTATGAGGCAGCTACTGGCATTATCTCCACATCATAGACGGAAGGCTCAAAAGCACAGAAGGTTAAATAACTTAACCCAATCACACAATTGGGGATGAAGCTTGTTGTGGTTGATACATTGTGTCAACTTGTGCAGTTTAGACGTTCAACTGACTCAGTGGGGATACAGGGTTCTTACTTTGTAAATATCCTCATCCTATGCAAAGGAAGGCAAGGACATTTTGTGAGTGCTACACCTGCCCTGGAGTAGGGGTGGCCTATGTACAATGTAAGGGAGGAGAAGAGGTTTGTTTTGGCCTTTTCTATTTTGCTTTGGCTGCTGCCTTGAAAAAGTGTTGCCCCAGTGCATGCCACCCTGCCTTGGAGCCAGCTGATTATGGACTGAAATCCCCAGAAACTGTAAACTAAATAAACCTTTTCTTCCCTAATTTTGGGTGTCAGGTGTTTGTCTCAGTAACAAGAGAAAAGTAACCAAGACAAAGCCTTAGAAGTCTGGTTCCAGAGCCTGTGCTGTTAACCACTGTACTACACTGCCTCTTAATGAAGTCATATTTAAGACTCATTAAAAACCTCCAGGGGGTGCTGACAGTCTTAGACAAGAGC